>JAJSRV010000012.1:1509844-1569080 GCA_021527715.1 Neoseiulus cucumeris | reverse complement strand
TGATGTCATGTGCTCGAAGTCATCTCAGAAGAATCGAATTTTCTTCGGAACACGTTACTGGTTGTTCACTCTTGTGACAGCGCGTCGTTCGAGTATGCTCATGATGTATATCGATTTAATTTCAGGCGTTTGGCGACGGCCCCAGGAACTGTATCGGAATGAGATTCGCATACCTCACACTGAAGGTGCTCATATGCAAAATACTTCCACGCTTCGAAATCGTCGCCACCGAGGAGCCCAAAGTTAGGAATGTCAATGTACTTTCTCAACCTGTTCATCTGAATGTCTCTTTCAAGGAGATCAGTTCTTGAGCGGTTTGGGAAGTTCCGGAGAGTTCCACCAAGATTTCTTTGAGGTAGCTTTCGATGGAAATTGGACGAAATCGCTTTGATCCTGGAGTTTTGGACTCATTCGTGGATTGACCGTCTTCGAAAGAATCCCTCGATAGCAGATATATTGGCGATATTAATTGCTACGTGGTGTTTTCAAGCTCGATTGTTTCCACGTAGCGTACTGATTTGATAGGCTAGTACAGTGAAGTCTTGCTAACTTGGAATTCTTGGGAGTAGCATTTCAATTTTTTTTCCAAGTTATAAGTTAGAGAAGACAGAATCTCAAGGCGCCCCCCGTCTATTGAGAATGAAATTAAAAGCTTGAAGCTAGCGGTGCATCGCAATCATTCCTGGAGGAGAAATATGATTATGGAGACGAATGAGAACATGTCTCTTTGTCACAACTGGAAGAGCTCACACATCTCCATGTTAACTTATGTTGAGAACAAACGACTGAACCGAGGAATTCATGGCTTGGCTATTGAAAAATAAAAACGAATGTCTCTCTGCCTCCTTTTCTCTCGAAAAGTCGGCTATGACTACATCCCTACATTTTTTAAAAGCCCAGCTTGCATCCGGAACAATGTTTTTCCTTCGGGATGAATGATTAAGATTGCGAGAACTTTGAGAGCTTCAGAGTCTCTCACACGGACTTTCGCATCAGTTCCGTCCTCAGTCGAGTCATTACTTTTGTTCTCATACTCGAGTCTTCGACCGTGAAGAGATTGCCGTCCTCCTCCACAAACTCTGCGAAAGTTGAACCAGCACGGAAGCAATTGTGAACTATGATTGGATCGACACCGAATTTTTCGGAGACGCACGCACAGGGAAGTCCTCGAGCACGGATCATAGTGGAAACATAATGGGAAAAAAATCGCTGCGAATGAAAAAACTTGAGTATCCGAAGATTCATAACTGTTGCTCGTTCCAAGTTAGGGTGAAAAAAAGACTCCAAGTTATAAGATAGAGAAGGTTTTCTAACTTATAAACGAGAATCAGCATTGCGTCTATGCTATAAGTTACAGACACGTTCGCTGAATCCGTTCCAAGATATAAGTCAGTGAAGGTTTCCAAGTTAGCGAAGTCTAAGTTAGCGAGACTTCACTGTAGTTCGATTGAGCCGCAAAATCTCGAAGATTGTTGTTGATCCCGAGCGCTGGGGAACGGAACAGCTTTTTTTCGGTCTGTCATCGAGTGGATCAATTGTAATTAGGCCATCTTTTTACTCTCTGAACAATGAAAAGTGCGTTCATCACCTGTTATCGGTTAATCATCTAATCGCTCCGGCATGACAAAGCGTGAATCGCTGCTAGACAGTGAAGAAGATTGAGGGTAATCGTAGAAACACACTCAACAGTCCATTGTAAGTGACGACAACTGTATTCGAAAGCGTTCCAACACAGTCTTGAGAACGGAAGTCGTTCGTCTCGATTATCATCTTTTGCGGATACTGAATGATTCCAAAACTGTTCTTCTCGCCAGACCGAGGATTCAAGAACCCTGCATGGATGAATTTCACATTTTTTAGCCCCCGGCATTCGTGTATCGATCCTGAGCACAGACTGCTCAGGGAAGAATCCACTAACCTGATCGTTGTTTCAACAACAACAGCTGGGAATCAGAGTGAAGAAGCTTGAATGAATGCTACAAAAGTTTCCATACCTGTTCGAAACCTTCATACGCGGTCTAAATTCATGACCCCCTCGAAAGATTTCAACGCCACATTGCACCACAAAACACTCCAAATTTGATTCCATCAACAGCTTCCACATCATTTACACCCGCTCGGATGAATCTCTCTGGATCTAACTGACAACGACGTTCTCGAGTCAAGTTCACTCACGGAGTTTTCGTCGGAATTCAATCAATACCGTGGGCCATCTCCGAGTTGAACTCATCCGGCATTATCCGCGAAAATTTCGTGTCTCCTGTGACCGCGATCGCGTTCCTCCCGAGAAACCACTGATTTCCTGGAGCTTCAGTTTTGCCTCATCATTCCCAACAACAGCGTGAGATGATGGAAACAGAAGAGAACTGCTCCCAGTGCGTCAATGCGCTGGGTTCTGTGTCCCTGATATGCTGGACCTGCAAGAGGAAGTTCCACCCGAGCTGCAGGACCCCAGATGAGGGGGAACCGTCTGAAAAGCCTGGCTCGGTGTGGATATGTCGCCTCTGCGCAAGCAGTATGTCGATCGAACAAATAATGGCTATACTGGATCAGCAGAAACTGATCGATAGTCTCACGGCCTGTTTCGTTCAACTCGTACAACGTGTGAAGATACTCGAGGAAGAAATTTCCCATCTGAGAACGAAAGGTGACGTGATGCAGCACTATCCCACCAACGAAATCACACAGACCCAGTCACAGACCCAGCCAGCTGAAGAGAGTGCCAAGAAGCCGCTCCCGACCAAGTCAGTGCTGGTGGTTGGTGATAGGGTACTGAGACACAGGGATGGGCATTTTGAAAATTACGATTACGATTATGATTTTTGGCCAAAATCATGATTATGGCCCTCTTTTATGATTACGATTACGATTTGTGATTTTTCGATGATTACGATTATGATTATGATTTTCGTAATCATAATCATAATCAGAAATCATCGAAAAATCACAAATCATAATCGTAATCAACCGAAAATCATAAAAATGGAGATGATTATGAGCCAGAAACAGAGGAACTTTTGCATTGCCGATGTTTTCGACTGTCGGAGGGAACGAGGCGCCATTGCCGCTCTTCAAGAATAAATGGCTTCTCAGGGCCGGATGGTCGTCGACTGACCGACGTCACCTGCTCGATGGATTCATCAATGATCGACTTTCGGAACCGGAAGTTCTCACAGTGCTAGAATCCTCGCGGATGGATCTTGACACTTACTGCGATTGGGGGAGCCAGATACGGGCAGTAACGGCAGCACCAGCGCAAGTGTCTTCATCGGAGGTGACCATGGAAAAGTACTTCAATGCTACTGAAGAGGATCCCAGTATGCTGAAAGCCCACCCAGTGATCGCAGCCATTTTTCGGGAGTACAATACTGCTCCGCCGTCAAGCGCGGAGGTTGAGCGGCTGTTCTCATACGCACCCATGTTTATCGCTCCCAATAGTAACTGTCTGAGTGATTCAAAATTTGAGCAGCGTGTCGTTTTGAAGAAGAATGCTGACTTGCACTTTGTTTGCGGAATATGACGACAGCCCTCTTCGGAAGATCCTTCTGAGAGTGAATGTTTCTCTAGAGCTGGTTTCCATGGTTTCTACTCAGTTTAGGCGAATGCCAGAGAAACTTTAAGCGGCCACTGCCTCAGCTTCTGTTTTGATTGAACTTCAATGAAACGGTTTCCGTTCGAGAGACAGGTTCTGTGCCGATGATGCACCCTAGGTGGAAGACAATGGCAGAATTCGAAATAGAGGCTCGTTTCATCTGTTTCTGGCTCATAATCAATTTAATTATGAGCATGATTTGTGATTTTTCGATGATTACGATTATGATTATGATTTTTCAAGATCCTTTATGATTATGATTTGTGATTATGAATTTTGCGTAATAATAATCATAAATCGTAATCATATTTCCGTTTTTCACAATCATAATCAAAAATCGTAATCATATCCCCGTTTTTCGTAATCATAATCAAAAATCGTAATCGTAATCATCGAGGTGCCCATCCCTGCTGAGACAGATAAAAGGAAAGATCCTGCAACAACTCCCAAGGAAGAACTCTGTAGTGGTTAGAGCTTGCTCAAAACCAGATGTTGAGTCTGTCATGAAAGACGCTGAAGCCTTCCTGGAACGACACCCATAGCCAATGCATATAATTCTTCATTGTGGATATGAGGAATGTATGGAGTTCAAGAAATATGAATTTTTGCGAAAGATCGCTGAATTCTCATCAAAACTAAGCAGCCACTGGCCAGACTGCTCACTATCAATGGTGACAGTGCCTCAATTCCAACGGGAGTGCAGGGAAGTAAACGATGCCGTCAACGTAAAACAGCAGGAGCTAAAGATGAACCTGCTGGACCTGACCCGAGCCCACAGGGACATGGTGCAAAGAGGACAGTACTCGTAGAACGCAAGCAGGGAGGCAGGTGACAGCTGTGCTGGGAGAATCGCCCAGCGAGCTGACTCTTTTTTAGAAGTGAAGCTCACGTCACTACAACCGGGACTGACCCCCAGTTCGAACCCAAGATCCACACCAGCCTCGAAGAAAGATCAGACTGTCTCCAGAAGAGACAAGCGTCATCCCGTGAATCGCAGTCAGGTGCGCGACAGGAATGTAACTATCGGAACAAGCGACTCATCTGTTTTGAAGACCCTCGCGGCCCTGATTGCTCAAAGTCAGAGGAGCGGACCGAGAAAAGGGAACTTCAACGCGAAGGCCCGCCGGCGAGTGACAACCGCCAGCATTACATATATAAGTATTTATTTCACCTGTTCAGGTATATACTGGTTATACAATATAATATAATCTATGGTATGACTAGCAGTCTGCCAAACGATTGAGGCCTGGCGAGGCTGAGCACTCGTGGAGATGATAAAGAGGGCAAGGTCCGCCGCAGAATATACAAGTGCAGTCTGGAGCCGGCGTGTGGAAACCGCTCCGGCCACACAGCTTATGGTGAAAGCCGTGAATAGCGTGCCGCGTGACGAGGTGACGCATGTTTTGGAGGACTCCTCTCCACCTGACGTCTGTCATCGCCGGCGTCTCATAGTACGCTTGCGGAATCTCCCGCATTTTGGCGGAGAAGGATTCTCTGAACTCGGTCAGCGCCCGGGTGGCTCCGAGATCGAACTGTGTAACGAGTTCTTCGATGATGGAACGAGTTCTTCGAACCGCCAGCATTATGAAGATCCCAAGAAGAAGCAACAACAACAACCGCTTCCCGCAGACCGGACGACACTGAGAATCGTCCAATGGAACATCGAGGGAGTAGAGACATCCTTACGGCTCCTTCCGGGGTCCTCCTTCGAGGGAATCGATATTCTCATTTGCACTGCGACATGGTCGAGCATTCTCCTAAACATTACCAATGTCTATGCAGCAAATTGCCCAGTCGCAAAGAACAGCGGTCCAGAACGACCCAGTAGAGGCGTTTCGGTGTTCTATAACCAGAAGATTGGCAACACGAAGACTTTACTCGCAGAAGATGACGGCATTGTGAGAGAAGGAGAGGTCCTGAATGTTGTTGCGTTGTACGTGAAGCCAACTGAGACATCAACAGACAGGATAGAGAAATTGACTAGAGGCATCCAGATGCTGAAGAGCGACCGGTCAACAGTACTGGCAGGTGACTTGAATGTAAGAATTGACAAGCAGAATGTTGAGAAGACTATCTCACTACTCGACACGCTGAGAGATGTTGGTTTTTGGGTGCTCACAGACCCGAGTATAGCGAAGTTCGAGGGACCAATGGGAAAATCTACCATTGATATTTTCGCGACGAACACACCTCCCACTAAAGTATCTGGGGCTGGACCACCAACTACGCGAGGGAAGACTCATGAAATGGCACTCGCCAGTCGGCATCGAGATTGTAGTGACCAAGCGGTCTTGTGCACCAACCAGCAAAGCTCCTGTCTCGAAGTACCTCGACGAAGAGAAGCTGTTCGAGATGGAAGGGACTCTCTACCAAAGAAACCCGCAAGATATCGACGACCACAATGCGATGATGACGGAATCAATACGCGCCTGCATTGTCGCTAGGGTACCCACGAAAAAGAGGCCTTGGTGGAACGTTCAGTGCAGCTATCTATGAAAATCACAATTCCAAGCCGACCAACTTCGGAAGATGAGACCAGAAATGCTCCCTTATACGTGAAGCTGAAGACACTATACAGGAGAGGAGGCGAAGGATGAGCACGCTCGAAGACGAGAAATGAAGCTCATATGGGAAGCACAGAAGACTCCGTGTGTATGGCTGCACTCGCCCAGGCTGACAAGGTCCGCATCCCCAGTTGAACCGAAAGTTCTTCTTAAGCATTTCCGAAAAATTCTCGCATCACGCGACTCGAGGCCGCAAGAAGTTCCCTGCTACGAGGCAGAGTGGAGCGAGCGCGGCGAGGGACTTTGACAGAAATGTGGTTGCGAACGCTATCCGAATGCTGCCGTCGAACAAGGCACTCAAAACCTCAAGCACTTTGGTTTTTGTCCACCTAATTTGGCTAAACTGGCCACTGTGCAGCGTTTCTGAAACGAGTTCTTGGGGCGCACGTTTCAACGAAAAACAGAGTTGTGTACATCTTAACCGGGACACCTCTCTTTGTGGAGGAACTACAGGGAAAATACGGGTTGCTGAAAACGAAAGCCTTTGATGATTTTATATCCGATTATGAGCACAAGATGAATGAGATTGACCTCGACATATTTACATAGGAGGCAGTAACAACTGACAAGCGGAAAAATGTTTGTCAAGCGAACAGACATGTAACTATCCGTTTCGCCATTCACGGATACCACCATATTCTATGCATGACTGTAGGATACCATGAGGTTACTGATCAATGCTTGTGCTGACGATGTGGTGAAACATGTACCCGATACCACGCCAGAGAAGGCGTGGGCGTCGGGTCGTTATGGGAGCTCGTCACGGGCTCCTGACACCCTCCTCCTTGTTATATATTTTAATTCGGAATGGATAACAAATAAACTTTTGTATTGTATTCATCACTTCATATATGTCAGTTTCGGTCATCCCACCTGTCCTCATCCATCCTATTCCATGTGATCACATTTACTCTCAACCAAAAGGAGGGTTTTACAGCTTTACGAAGACCATTTACCGATAACACGAAACGCAGTTATCCAGCCATGCGCAAAAACAACTCCAGTACACCCCATGTGCCAGGTCGTGTGCGCCATGTGCGCAGGCTGCCTGGTTAAACATAAGCCGGCAAGGTGTATAGTTCCTCATACTCTTGAGTCACAACGTGATCGCGAAAGAGGAACCAATACTGAACGAAATCATTGCAGAATGCTCTGCGGAAGACAGCCTACTGGGAAAAATCGAGAAGAAATATAGCGCAAAAAAGTTCATTGATACTTCCGGATATCTCCTTCTCCTCGAAGAACATTGCCGTCTCGGTCAAATTTCGACAGGGAATCTCTTACACAAACTTGACGAAGAATCTGTTTTCCTATGGTATTCGAAGAGATCTCCAAGAACACTCCGAAAGTCGTTTTCCGCCCGCCTCTAGCAATCTCTGAAGATCCCTCTCGACGCCGAATTGACAGAATGGAACCCGACGCGATCCCGGCCTCATCTCCATGGTTCCCATTCTTCTCGGGGTGTGCCTCTGGGTTGAATTCAGGCTTCTCGTTGAGACGACCTTCCTTGTGCCTCAACATTTCTTTCTTTCGATGGGGAGGGTGGCTTCAAGATTCTGAGAATGTTATCCGTGTGATCCTCACTAACCAATGAAACCCCTTCTCCCCAGAGATGACTCGACAATAAAACTCAGAGAGGAGACGGTAGAATGCTGCTCGGAAGCATCTCAACCTAATCGATGAACCAGCCGATGCCGCGGAAGATAGTCCACCAAATGATCAAGTGTTACTTCCGGAACTCGCCCGGGTCCCATCTGAACGGAGAGGAAAAATCATTCCGAGAGGTAGTCTCAGAGCAAGCGGCGCGGCATTTTCGTCGCGGCCATTCGCACTTGCTGCGCAAAACGTCCGTTTTGCGAATATTGTGAAAATCTGAGACAGATCAGCGCTCGAGTTGTTTGATTTCTACAATCGCCGCCTAAAATCAAACCCTTTCGAGCACTTTGAATTTGTATTCTCGAAAAAGGCCTCGTCATTTCAGAATTGTCATCATAGATGGAGTCTTCTGACGTCGCAAAGGATTTGGGAGCATTTGTTCACTCGGGGTAACTAATTATGCTTTGGGAGAGGGGATTCTTGTTTCGCCGCGATCGCTGTCCAGAATCACGAAAGACGAAGGCCATTCGAAAAGAGTGAACGGTGAGCTTCGACAGCGTGGTAACAACAACATCGGCTCGTTGAGTTCGCTCCCCATTACAAGTGAAAAACATGTTAACAATCGCATTCGTGTTGGTGTTTGTGGCTCTTACTGTCGAGTGGCTGCGTCAGCGATGGAATCGGTTCCAGATCTTCAAGCGAATGGGCATCCCCGGTCCAGAGCCGAGTTTTCTTTGGGGACATTTCAAGCAGCTCCGCGAGAATCACGTTCTCTGGCAAGAAAGATGGAGAGCCAAGTACGGACCAACGTTTGGCGTGTTCTGGGGCGATAAACCATTTCTGATAACCTGCGACCTCGACATAGCGAAGCAGGTGTTGATCAGCCAGTTTTCCAACTTCGTCGACCGCGCGGAGCAGTTCGCTCTCGAAAACGCGCATCCTGTGGCTAAACACATGATCACAATCGAGAACGGTCTGCGATGGAAACGAAACCGGATGCTTCTCAGTCCCGCTTTTTCGACCGGCAAGATGAAAACCATGACCCCACTCATTGTGAAGTGTGTCGACGAGCTCGAGGAGAACCTGAGGAAGAATGCCTCTGGGGAACAATTTGATGTTTATCCCTTCCTGAAGCGGTTCTCCATGGACAATATCTCACGCATAATTTTCGGAGTCGAAACAAAGGTCCAACAGAACCCTGAGAACAATTCGAAACTCCTTCGATCCGCTCTGATGTTTGTCGAGATGAACCTGGCCGGCGCATTGGATCTGCTCTGCAACAGCTTCGAGTCGATCAACACATTCCTGAGTTCGGTGATCCGCATGCTCCTTTCCGCCAAGATCATACCGCACGTAATCAATGATTTGGCCGACGAAATCAACGCCATTGTCAAAGCTCGACGAAACGCGCCTCCACGGAACGATCTCATGCAGTCGTTACTGGATCGTCAACGTGAGTTCTCGCACCGAAGAAGCGCAACCTCTGTACTGGCTGCATGTGTACCGTGTCAGATGACTCTAACGAAATGATTTCTCCGATTTAGAGGTCGACTCCGATGAAAACTCGTTGGCGGCGAGCGGTTCCGCAGAAGACCAGAAAAAGTCTTCTCCTTCTTCAAAAACAATGTCTGCCATGCTGACCGACGAAGAAGTCACCGCGAGTGCAATTATCATGTTCGCCGCAGGCTACGAGACCACGAGTACCGCCGCCGCCTTCATCCTGAACTGTTTGGGTTTGCACCCGGATATTCAACGAAGACTCCGCCAAGAGATCATCGATGCGACCAATGATAAACCGCTTTCCTACGAGATAGTCATGACACTACCGTATCTCGATGCGGTCATCAAGGAAGCCCTCCGACTTCATCCCCCCGTAACAAAGTGGGTCTCTTTCCGCTTCCTCTCCAGCACACTCTAAAATGGATGACGTTTTTCACTTTTTCTGGCCGCTCGCAAATGAACAGAAAATAATTCGATTTTCTATTCGTAGCTTCACCGCTCGCAAAGCTATGCAAGCCACTGAATTCAACGGCCTGAAAATTCCGGTCGGGATGAGCATTCTTTTTCCCACCAAACTGATACATTCAGACGAGACCTCATGGGAAAACCCGACTGTTTTCGATCCCAATCGTTTCCTTCAGAAGATTCATCACCCGCTTGCCTACCAGGTCAGTTTTCAGTTGAAAATTGAGAGGAAATAATTATACGATATCACGAAAATCTTTGTCCAAATCTTGATTTCATCCGATGCTACCAGCACTGCGGGATCGCTCCGTGAGTCCCTCAAGATGTTTGGATTGTGCGCAGTTGAGAAATTCATACATCCTCTGTGATGTTGTTCGTAGCCAAGTTTCACAGAAAACCGGTTCCTATGATGTCATGTGCTCGAAGTCATCTCAGAAGAATCGAATTTTCTTCGGAACACGTTACTGGTTGTTCACTCTTGTGACAGCGCGTCGTTCGAGTATGCTCATGATGTATATCGATTTAATTTCAGGCGTTTGGCGACGGCCCCAGGAACTGTATCGGAATGAGATTCGCATACCTCACACTGAAGGTGCTCATATGCAAAATACTTCCACGCTTCGAAATCGTCGCCACCGAGGAGCCCGAAGTCAGGAATGTCAGTATTCTTTCTCAACCTGTTGAACTGAACATCTCTTTCAAGGAGATCAGCTCTTGAGCGGTTTGGAAGGTTTTCTTCGATAGAAATTGGATGAAATTGCTTCGGTCTTACAAGTTAGAGTTAGAGTTTTGGAGTCCTTTGTGGACGGACCGTCTTCGAAAGAACCCCTCGAGAACAGATAAGTTGGCGATATTATCTGCAATGTAGTGTTTTCAAACTCGATTGTTTCCACGTAGCGCACTTATTTGATACGCTAGCAGCTCGATTGAGCCAGAAAATCTCGAAGATTGTTGTTGATCCCACGCGCTGGGGAACGGGACAGCTTTTTTTGCCTGTCATCGGATGAATTGATTGTAATTAGGCGATCTTTTTACCATCTGAACAATTAAAAGTGCGTTCATCACCTGTTATCGGTTAAACATCTAATCGCTCCGGCATGACAAAGCATGAATCGCTAACAGACAGTGAAGAAGATTGAGGGTAATCGTTGAAACACACTCAAGAGTCCGACAACTGTATTCAAAAGCGTTCGTCCACAATCTTGAGAACGGAAGTCGTTTGTATCGATTATTATCTCGTGCGCATATTGAATGATTCGAAGAATGTTTTTCTCGCCACACCGAGGATTTAAGGACCCGTCATGGATGAATTTCACATTTTTCAGCACTCGGCATTCGTTTACCGATCCTGAGCAGTCTCCAGACTGCTTAGGGAAAGATCCCATTACCCGATTGTTGTCTCTAATATCAAAACCACGTCTTTGAGGATCGTTCTTCTACCGTGTCAAAATATCAGCTGTAAATCAGAGGGAAGAAACTCGAGAACTTTTTGTAAGGCTGAGATTTCTATAAAATATATATAATTCGCGGTTCCCTGCGTTCCAATGCAAACGGAGTTCATTTCTTCATTCGAGTTCCTGTCTTATTGTTAGTGAAAACTGTTTGATAATAATCGGGAAGGAACTCCGATAAATCTCTTCTTTGATGATCGATTCTCAGGAGAGCTGCGACGCCTGCTGCATGCTTGTTGAATCTAGAAATTCCTTAACAAGGTGGCGCGTCTTGCTGTGTCATCGTAGATATAGATGTTCTCTGCGCGCAATTTGTTTTGTGGAGGATAGTTCTCTCACTGGGAATCTATTTTCGAGAGACTAGAAGATTCTCCCCGTTATAAAATCATGAAACGGAGATAAGAAAGATAAAACTAAGTTGTCGTCGCTCATGAGCGGCATCCTTCTCGAATGAATCGTGCTCATATTTGTGAATGTGCTTCCGCGTTTTACTCTTTGTGCTTACTGCATGCATAACCCTCATTTTTTCACGTATATGTATTTATCCCGACACTTTTATGAGTCATTTCTAGAGCCTGGATCAAAAATAGTGGACTGGACATTATTCATCAATCACTCCCCATCGATTCATGGAACAGTTGATCGGAGGTCGACTACATCGATGATTTCCGCCCAATCACGGCCTGGGCTGGAACAATCGAGCATCAAACACTCATATATCCATCAATTCATATGGATAGATGGAGGGTGCCTGAACTTTCAAGCTTGAGTCATTACTGATGGAAGTATCGAGAGAGTGAGGAAAGCAAGAGTTAATCATTACAGATTACGAGTTGCGGCGCGAAGACCATACCCACAACTGGCCAATTTTGCGACTGCACAAAGCGGCTTCAGCGAATCGGCATCCTGTGGCAACAGATCGAGTTCGCAGTCTCCGACGGAGAGAATTTCAGGTTCGCGTTAGAATTGAGATGCTGTCCGGGGCTTTGGTCGTGTTCGCGGTGGTTCTTGTCGCGGAGCTTCTGCGTCGTCGTTGGATGAATCTACAGTTTTTCAAGTATCGCGGAATACCCGGACCGAAACCTCACCTTCTGTGGGGCCATTACCGTGAACTGAGTTCCGATCACTACAACTGGATCAACAAATGGAGCGAAGAATTTGGCGCGACGTTCCGCGTGTTCTGGGGAGATAAACCTTTCCTCGTGACCCGTGATTTGGATGTGGCCAAAGAAGTTCTCATCAAACAGTTCCCCAAGTTCACCAATCGAGGGAAGCAGTTTGCCCTGGAAGATGTCCACCCCCTGGAACTGTTCGCTTTTGTCGATGATCCGCGATGGAAGCCGCTTCGTAGCGCTCTAACCCCAGGCTTTTCCTCTCGGAATATAAAAGAGATGACACCGCTGATATTGCAAAGTGTCGAAGGTCTGGAGAACAATTTGAAACAATTCTCCTCAAAGAACGAGGCTTTCGATATCTACCCATTGCTGAAGAGGTTCACTGTGGACAACATCGGTCGCACAGTTTTCGGAATCAATGCAAACACCCAGGCGGAACCGAAAGTCTCCAGTCCACTCCTGAAAGCAGCGCTCCATGCGACCTTGCCTTCATGGGTGGCTACATGGACTTGATCTGCAACAGCTTCACGAGCGTGAATCAGTTTTTCGGCCTCATCCTCCGCCTCCTCCTCCAGTGGAACATTTTGCCACATGCCGTGAGTGACATGGAGGTGGAAATGAAAAAAGTGATCAAAGCTCGACAAAATTCTGCACCGCGGAAAGATCTCCTGCAGTCGCTGCTCGAATATCAAGGTTAATTGATTTCGACGCTAAGTTAATCTTCTTAATCTTCTCGAATTATATCGAAATCCACTGCGTCAATTCGGTTTTGTATTTCAATTACAGAGGTCAGCACCGACACCAGCGCCCTGGCTGCCCGAGGGGACACCGAGGATGAGAAAAAGTCTTCCAAAACCGTTGCCGTCAAGCTTACTACAGAAGAAGTCTTAGGCAGTTCCATAACGCTGTTCCTAGCGGGTTACGAGACAACAAGCACTGCACTTGGACTTATCTTCCATTGTCTCGGGAAATACCCCGACGTACAGCGGCGTTTACGAGAGGAAATTGAAGAGGCACTCGAGGGCAAAGAAGAGCCTACTTACGAAGTAGCCATGAACCTGAAATACATGGACCGAGTTGTCCGGGAAACCATGAGGCTTCTTCCACCGGTTACAGGGTAAACAAATCCCCGAGATATCCGCGAGGGAATCGCTAATTGTGCACTCGATGTCTGTTTGCCACATTTTCGGAATATCCTTGCGAAAGGATTACCGAGACAAGCAACGCTCTTCAAGGTTCCAAGTTTACTCGAGCTAGAACCAGAAGCGATTCCAAATCGATGTAAACATTCAACGTTCCGATGTTCACAGATTCACGACGAGGAGAACTCTAACGGACGTGGAAATCTGCGGAACCAAATATCCAGCTGGACTCGCTTTCTATTTCCCCACGAAACAGATTCATATCGCGCCTGAATATTGGGATTCTCCGCTTACTTACGATCCGGACCGATTTCTTCAGCCTTTGAAGCATCCGTTGGCTTACCAGGTATCGCTTCCGGTGTCGATCGATGGGATTCAGTGTTTCCGTCGCATTATTTCGGACTTACAGGGTCGATTGAATCTTTCCATTGCAGCCTTTCGGTGACGGTCCCAGGAATTGCATTGGAATGAGACCGGCATTGCTCTTTATAAAAATCGCACTTTGCAAGATCGTTCCGAAGTTCTAGTTCAAAAGCACTGAGGATCCGAAATTCAAGGGGGTTATGATCGTTACGCAGCCAGCGGCTTATGGTAACCGCCAGGATGATAAACAAGTGATCGTCCTCTTGAGTTTGCGGGACAACAGTGAAAAATTTGAAATACAATATTTCGATAAAATATGATGTTCGAGTTGTCTTTTCATCGACTGTGGAAATTGTTTCCCAGAAAATTGGTCTTGTACATCCGAGTGACAATCAAGATTCGTCGTGCGGTTGCAATGTCGTTAATACACGTTTTGTTTTTGATGGCCGAATTCCGGAAACGATCTCGGTCACGTGAAGTAGAGGCATTCTGCGGTGCAACGATGATTTACAAATCGTCGCAGTTTCTTTTGGATATTTGCCAGGTGAAGAGTTGTGTCACTAAATGGACGATGCCGTTTGTGCTTCACGTAAATGGATGGAGGCACTTTCCAGATCCAATTCTGAGCAAACCATCTCATAATGATATGAGCGGAAGTATTCTGCATTCTGAGCGATATTCTGATAGAATCAACTTCAGTCGTTACACGCTCATTTGATCCTCCAAACGACAAGGTCTACGCCAATTGTCTCACGGCCGCCTGCTAAGCCCCCAGAAGAGGGCACTTTGTGAGAGTTTTGCGGACTTTTATGCAGTTTCCTCTCGTGGATTCCTCTTACTTTGCGCAGCTCCAAAACGATCATCTTCGTTTGCTCGGTGGAGCGTCCAGACAATTCGGAAAAACATTCGGGATGTTCTGAAGCGATAGGCCTGCTCTAATTAGCGCTGAACTCTACGCCGACGAGGGGGTTCTTATAGGAGAGATTCCAAACATTGTTAATTGATTCTCTCAGCGCCCCGCTCCGGTTGAGTTTTGGAACACTATTGCAGCTTCGCGTTCTTGGATTGAATACCACCAGGAGCGCTTCTTCAGATTTCTCGAACCTGACCGCCCTCCCAGAATCATTTATTTGTTTATTCAAACTTTCGCATGTTTTCTGACCTTCAACGCTGTCCAATTTCGCAACACATATGCAGACCAGACGACTACGATCGCCATCCTGATCAGCGGAACTGTTTTGTCGCAGCCGAAAGCGTTTCAATGCAGCTGAGTGCGAACGAAGTCGTTTCAACGACTGCTGCGACGTCGTTTGCAGACTGCAAAACAAGAAGCATAGCAATGGCCTACTTTCCGTACTGTTTAGAAGAACAGCGTCTTGAAATTCAAGAGAAACTCTGGCAGGAAATTGCACATCCACTCAAAGGCCTTCGCCCAGCTTACGAAATTGCTATGAATCTCAAATACTAGGCCGGAGTTGGTCGGGGGCCCTGCTCGCTCGCAAGTCTGCGATCTTCGTTTCAAGTCGAGTGACTTCTCCCAGACGCCTCAAGCTCGTAACAATTGGATAATGAGAATTTGAGGAAGGAAACGAGAATTCGAGCTGGAGTAATCGCTTCTGCGAAATCTTGATCTCCTTATTGTTTTGAGGAACCTCGAGTTATGAGCTCAGCAAGCTTGACGCTGTAGAGAATGTCTTTCAGATTTCTTTTTATTGAAGAAATCAGAGCGAGGGACTGCCTGCGGCCGTTCTACTCTATGTCAGACAGAGTAATGACATCTAGGACTCCAAATGTAACATTCACGAAGGAGAGCTGAGATTGGAGGAGCACGAAATTCTCACAGAGCACTCACCTATATAATGAGCTGGAAATTTCGAGAAGACCACGATCATCCCGCGACTATATGTGGATTCTCTGATTGTTTTGTTCTCGAATACGAGGGCTCTGGCTGATGTGATGAAGGGGATGGAAATGATGAAGTGTGGGTTTCTGGGTGAGGAGGCTCGACTGACTTGAGTGAATGTCGCTCGCCTGATGCAGTCCATCGCCGCTAGGTAAGCCACAGGAGAACAAGAATGCGAAAATAACACTTTTTCTCGTTGTTGTTGTTGTTGTTCGATGTATTGGAACCCGAAGAAAATGTAACAAAGACTTTGCAACAAAGAACTCTCGGGACGAGGAAGATTTAGTTCTATCGGAACCGGCAGGCCATTCGCTGCAGATGGGGCGCCTCGCTGTTTTCCGAGCGTAACAACCTTCTGTGCTTCCTGAAAACTGTTGCTCACGGGAATGCTCCCTTCATCGAGTTTATCGACCAATCCGTAGCTCGAGAAAATGTCTCGAGAGAATATTGTTGTCTTCGAGGAGAGGAAATCCGTCGGATTTCGTCTACTTTGTCGCTGGAACGGGAATTGGCCGTGACTGGGAGGCCGCGACGATACTGGCTCCGCGGGAAAGTTTCCGAATCAACTCAGGAACTGCCGGACCTCAATGCTCTCGAGGAGACTCGAAACAGCTTTGAACAGTAACTCCTTCGCTTGAATACCCAGAGGACCTCTCATCCTGACTCGAAAACGAGTCGAAAATTTGAGAGACTTGTCGCGGGAACCCGTCGGAGGGATGAGACGTTCGCTCACATCCCCATGTCAGTTCTTATTCGCTGGGGGATTGGAGCGGAAGTTCGAGCCGGAAGCCGAAATAAAAACTTCTTTCGTAACTCACATCCTTACGTCGTAGAAGTGAATTCGAGCAAATTTTTTCGCAATCGCAGTTCGAATTCGACCAAAAAAAACTCAAGACGAATCGATGGTGAGCTCCGGACTGGAATAAGTGAAATCTTCAAACTCTTGGCCTTTCCTAGAGATTCGAGACAAACCCGAGATTAGGATATTCTGAATCAGGGGAGAATTCCATTCGTATCGAGAGCCCATATCGGTATCGACAGCCTCAGATATCTCAGGGGTGATTTGGAACATATTTTGGAAATATGGTCATTTGTGAACATTTCCGTGGCTTCCATGTTCCCGCGCAGCTCCGCTCGGGTCCAATCCACATGGCTCATCATGTTCGCGAAGATATGTAAATGATATTGGCCATTCACGAAATGGACGGTGGCAGTTGAGGACGGAAGGAGTCTGTTTGGATCCGGTGGCAAAGGGGCAAATCGGCGGGGGAGGCCGTTCTTTTTTCTGCTCGGCTGCTTTTCCTCTCTCGGAGTCGCGACCATAAGGCTTAAAGCGGGAGAGATCTTTTGATGTCTGACGGCGCGTTTCTACTTCATCCTATCGGCGAATTGATTTTCTCCTAAGACTCCAAAAACAGTTCAAAGCTGACCGGGCTGGTCGGACGAAGGAAGACCGAGTTGAAGATCCGACCAAGCTTTAATTCGATCGGGGTCAGTTGATTCTCCCGAGCATAACATCGCGGAAGCCCTCGGGTTTTGAATCTGGATTCCGCTTCAGGTAACTTGCACAATCGTCAGCCCTAAAAACGCTCTTCATGGATAACATTTTGACGGAAATTCTCCGAAGAAAACTTTGTCCGGAAAGAGGAGAATGACTTCCTTCCATTTTCTGATCATCACTCCGGATTCTCTCTTTAAGAGAGAAATTATAATGACAAACCAAGTTAGGCAGAGGTTGAAAGGTGGTAGATGGCGTGACGTCAACTTGGAGTTCAGCTCCCTAGAAACCCCATCTCAGTCAGCACGGCTTTTCCTCGTTTGAATTAAAATAACCTAAATTGTCAAGAACGGTGCGTCGGAGTCCCTCGGTCTCCGAGGACGCCCTCGTGCTCCCTAAGTACTCAATTGTCATTCAAAAGGACCTTGACGACCCTTCGTGACACTCGCGCTCGTTCCTTTCTCGACAGTGGAGACCACCATAACGATTCGAGACTTCCCGCGGCGACAGAGATCGCTTTCAAGCCGTCATCGACACGAGTTCTCAGCCTGAATGAAACACGACACCGGCAACCAACTGGCTTCTAACAGAACAATCGACTTCATGATCTAGATAGTTGCCTCATGGCATTCATTGTCGCCAAGGAACACGATTCCCTTGTTCCTCATCGGCGCTGACGTCGGCGTCAGTGCTCTTGGGGCCGACCGACAGGAAACTGAAGCGTCCTTCACAATAGCGATCGTTTCCATCGATTTTTTCATGCCGATAACATCGTCCAGACCGAGCGTTCTCGTTGTGATTCCGATCATTGTAATTAGGGTTAAAGCCTCAATACGCCATAAGGCTCCATCACGGCGCTTAACGATGATTATCTTCGGAAGCTTCAAGATTTCGTAACCGGGCGGTCTGGGCCGGAGGCTCTATGTTCTCCGTGAATCACAATCTAACGCCTGGTGCGCTTCTCCCGCACCTTCTGCTGTACTAGCGGAAAGATTCCAGAGCAAATCGCACTGAAGAGCTGCACGACAGTGAATCCGAGTGAATGATTCATGAACTCGTCAAGGAGACTCGGACTTCGTAGTGCGACCGGGAGCGCGTAAATGCAGCGGACCTTGCCTTTCTCCCTCTCGTCGAGGAACTTGATGGAGATTCGCAGAGAGGGAGTTTTTTTTTGTCTCTGAAATCGAAACCGTCGCTGTTTCAAGAAAAGCGACGAGACTCCGCTGTTTCGATCGAGGGAACTGGTGGATCCAGTTCTGAAACTGAGAGATCGCGATGTCTGCCTTCTTGCAAGCAAAGATTTGGATCGGGAAGCGTTGAGAAAACCAGTGAGAGTTGACAATATTTGTTGTTATCCACTGTCGGCGCAGCAAAGCTCTTGGAAGGCACATCATGATACTCGAGAGCAATCCTCTTCTCAATATCGCGAAGAATAGCTGTGTTCCGGAGGAATTCCTCTCGAGAAGCAGAGATGCAAGGACGAAAGGAAAACAAATGCGGTGGAACTGTCGTCGAGAGTTTCTGTTTCATGCAGGAGACACTAAAGCACCACCTGCAGCGACAGTGGAAAAAGCACGAAGAACAACCAGTGAAGTGAGTTAGGAGCCGTCGTCTCCAATGTCTGCCTGAATTCACTGGAAATGTAATAAACAACGAACGATGACATTCGAAAGGTGGTTCTGGTCGATAGATGACTGCCTCGCAACCGAAAACGTCTCGCTGATCGAAGCTCTGGAAAAGGCGGTGGAGACAAATTTCAAAGCGTCCGGAACTCCGTTCTCCGTCCGCCCTGGTTCGAGCCATTGATGACTTTGATTAAGGAACCCAAGAAATTCGCTCGATCGGACTCCAACCATCCAAGCCTTGCTTCCACTCTATAAAGCAGCACTCGCACCGAAACGAAGTGGAGCCAAGCCTCTGCAATATGCAGATGAAGTGATCGACTCGGGAAATGCCATTCCTAAGTCGAGTTCTCAAACAGTCAAGAGCTCAGAACGGATCGGGACAATTGCCCGCCGAGAATAAAATCCACCGGAGGCACCCACCTAGGGCGTCTCACATTGAAGCGCAAGCGTATGAAGACCGAGAAAACTACGGACCAAAAGAGTTAGGTAAGAACCAAGTGAAGCGAATCGCTCAATAAATAAGAAATTCGCCAGCGAGGTTCGTGGATGCAATGGCTCGGTGGTTCACCCGCAGCGACGGGTTAAGGCTTCGTTTGAACGAAAGTCAGGGTTGGAATCTCGCTTCGTTCCGGCTTCAACAAAAACAAAATCTTTGACCGTCTCGCGGCTCTCAGGCTGTTTTGAGTTTCTCAGGAGAAAGAACCTTCCCGGGTTTGGAAAACAAACTTTCCTCGTTCCAGTCGTTATCTGAGCGCCGATACATTTTCTTTTCGTCGCTGGATTTCAAGATGAATAACCCGGTATAACAAGTGAGGAGGATATTTTTAGGGCCACAACTTCTTTATGATATCGAGCACTTGCCAAACTGTCGCGGCGAATCAGGCCGGTGTTTCGGTGATGGATGAAAGTAAGTGTATTGGAAAACCACGCATTAAAATGGCTCGAAGCGTTGTCCAAAAGTTTCCACCGAGGGCTGTCCAAACAGAAACTTCGTCTCAAACGCAACTATGTGTTCACTTGTTCCTGTCAGCGGCCTTGCTTTAAGAGCTCAGAGCAAAAACCAACATCAACAACAACCTTCGAACCCGTCGTTCGTACGGGTGAGCAACCGGCACACAGCCCAAATCGCACGCAGCCTCCGTAAATATTTACCTTGGGTCGGTCTCTTGATTATTATTTCTATAAACGAACGCAACTCTGTCTATCGCTTCGATTCTCCTCCTGTGAGATGTTTCGCGATCTCATTTGCCCGCAGGGAATGGACAGCAGGAAACACAAAGTTCTACCGACGGCGACGGATCAATTCAATTATTCCCAGTGGCATGGTCGTGAAGGAATCCGTGAATCATCTCAACGACCAGCAATGGGAGCCGTGAAACATCGTGCATTCTCGGAAACAAAACGCCTCACCATCTATCGCCCACTTTTGACCGAAAACAACAAGGCCCAACAAGCTTCTCTCTAATCGAGGGGCTCCGCAAAACGCCACTCGAACGATTTCTCGAATTCCACGGTTTCTCAAAAGCGAATTCGTTCTAATGTCACAATCGTAATTTGTAGCCGGAGAAGGAGGCTACGAAATGACATTACCATGAACTCTATGGCGCGAAATCACAAGATTTGAGAAATCGTTAGAAAGGGGTTCTGGGGAGCCCTTCTAGTGGACGCTGGATACTTGACATTGCCGATTTCAGATGGACTTCATGTCCCAATCAAGTATTTATGTAATGGCGAAGTTCCGCGTACAATCTTCTCCTCGTCTGCTGACTGAGGATTTGTGAGACCCCCAAGTGAAACTTACCACGTTGTCAAGTTTTCAGGATTCTTCGCCTTATTGGATGTCTTTCTTTGAACACTCCCGGCGGAGTCGCAGCGCAATCCCAGAGGACGGTCGTCGAATCAATCGGGAAAATGAGCGCCAAGTTCGGAAATGCGCATGAGGTACTTTTCGGTCTCGTCTTTGTTCACCGTTGCCGCGACGCAGGTTTTGAGGCGCGTCCAAGCGCTTGAGGTTGAATGTAATGCGAAGGAGCCGACATGGAAAAGAACTTCGAGCAAAGCATCTTCCTCCCACCGGGATTTCCCTCTCACTTGAGCTCGCTTCCCTCCAAAAATCGAAATCGGAGAGTTTCGACTCTAATGAGTGCTGTTGTTTTCCTAAAAATGAAAATAAGCGTATTTTTCCCTCCGAGCGATCTCGTTCGAATTCGTTCCTCGGGTTTTACGTCCGCGACTCACGATATGAGACCAAAGCATCCAAGGACCAAAGTCCGAACGAGAGGAAGCGAGACGGGGGGTGATGAGGGAGTTTGAGAAACCGCGAGAGGGGCAAACAGGGTGAAGCAAGCGAGCATCGACGACGACGGAAGAGCCGTTACTCGGCCATTACCCTGATTGGAGAACACTTCGTCGACTCGTTGTTGTTGTTGTTGTTGTGGTGGTTGTCGTCGTCGTTACATTAGTTATCGCTGCAGAGGCACTCCCGATCCAGAATGCTACCGCCATGGCCTACTTTCTGCGCTGTTTGAGGTGGCTGTGGTGAGCGCACCGATGCACTTCCGAGTCAGTGCCGATCCCTTCAGTTGATTTCGTGTCCCCTGACCGTGATCTCCGCTCCGCCGACCACGAGCTGAAATTCGCAGTCTTTGAACAGACAACGCGCCTTCAGGGTTCACTCGAAGTGGATGCACTCGAGAAATGAACGGAATCGCAGAATGGGATAAAGACCAGGAATAGAAACCATAAGCCCCTGAAGAAATTACGTATATTGGCTCCGAGGTATAATCTGACGCGACAATATCTCATATATTGCTTCATTTCCTCCGAGAAACCTGTCGAGGGATTTGAGCACTGTTTCGTTAGAGGATCAAGTAGGCGGGTCTAGCGCGAGATCCCCGCGAGGAAAGGGCTAATCTCGTTTCGCTAGATTTATGTATCGGTTATTACGCTATGCGGCAATGATTTTTTATTAGAACAGCTGAATAGCAAGTCTAGAGCCTGTTATTATTTATACCTATCTGCTCACGAGTACAGGGAAGCGCATGAAGGACGTGTCGTAACAGTGAGCAGCCCGTATGAACTCAACACACAAACAATGTTTGTTGTTGTGACATTGTATGTATTCTCTCATTGGCTTCTTTCAGACTCTGGATATCAAACAGCCGGAGAGACTGCTGTCGTCACAAAACCAATCTTTCGGCGCTCAATGTTCTTCATCTCTTCGCCAAATCCTCATTAAGAAAAGGCGGGAAGACTTCCTTGTCCGAAGTGTTTGGAACAGAATTTCAATTTCCGTCATTCCGACAAACACGCCCTCGTGAATCTCGAAGTCGTTTTGTTACGCTAAGCTTCTATTGTATTGTATATCGGCTTTGTCCGAAACGCTCGCTCAGAGCAGTTTTCATTCGAATGGGAATTCCAACAGTTTCCGCCGGAATGGTTGGCTACGACGGCCATCCGCACATTTCGTCTACGCTTGACGTGAGCAGGTTCCCAAACTCGCTTCGAAGCTTCCCGAATCCCTAGAGGGACGTTAATCCGATTTACATATAGAAGCTCATTTGCTATTTCGCCATTGCCACATTCGGACGACTATTCAACCCGAGGGAGGGGTCGGTCGCGCCATTTCCGCGACGGCGCGCGCGGGCGGCCGGCGTTTCAAAGCTGACTCTGAGCCATTAGAAACAAAAGCCGCCTCCGGCACGGCGCCGCCGCCCGCGCCGCCGCTACCACCTTTCCGAGAACGTTGGATTCAGTTCGCGAAACATTCCAATCTCGGATGGGCTGACGCTCCACACGCCGAGGTTCGCGGAACCATTGGGCTTCTCGGTATCCTGACCGAAGTTCTCTCGTTGAGCCCTGACAAGAATAATGCTGTTCGTTCCCCGACAGGAAAACGTACATCGCCGTCAAATTATCGGAGAATCAATCTGAAGTTGATCGCCGTCCCGGTTCTCTTCATCCCGCGCTTCTCTGGGAAAATGATGGTTGACAACCTTCCATCAAAGATAGAGCGTACCATCAATGCTGGCATCGTTTGCGTGCGCTCTGCGAATCCTTTACGAACGCATCTGACACTCGGAGAACGGAGTTTTCTCGATTTTTCAAAAACTACCGATCGAGCGAATCGTGACAGGTCACCTCAATCGAACGAAAACAAAGAGTTCCTTCCGGCTGAAGAGAAAACCCTCACAGCATTCCGAAACGAAGTGAATTTGAAGTAAAACGAGCTCCGGGATGGAATCACTCACTTTGTAGACACTGGTCCCCGATTGGTTGCACTCAACGAGATTTCTCTCCCAAACAATCTGAGGCTTCTCGAAGTGATCCTCGAGCACGAAGTTGGTGGAGCGATATTTCGGTGTCAGAGCGGGGCTCGTCGGGCCGAAGTCTAAAAGCCGGTTGAGAGTTGACCGAGCACGACTCGATCGCCGCCCGCGCCAAGCTGTTCCCTTGGCCCGATACGGTCTGTTGTGTCAACGGGGAGTGTGAGTGTGTCGCTGTTCTGAGTCTCTCTCATAGAAATCACAAATGTGCCAAGCTCGTGTGATCGTAAATCGGCGAAGCGCACCAATAGTAACAGCGTCGCGTAAACAACATCGACTGCGACAGAAAATCGAGCCGGAGAGCTTGAATTCGCAATCTAAGAAAGGCTCCAGAGTGCCACAAACCGACGCCGCAACGTCTGAGGTTGTAAACCGGTCGGCAATGATGTATAATTCTGCTATTTGCCGGTGACCGGATCTTTCCTCATGGCTGACCTTCGGCAGACTTCTGAGAAATCAGTCTGCGGCCGCGTCAGTGGTAAGAAGCCTTCGTGAAAACGCCAACATTGGCCTCCGGCGGGGCCCGCTGTGAATACGAGGAATTAAGCTCGGGACGCGAGTCGCGAGGGCTTTGTGCCGTGTTATTGTTTTGGTTTTGGAGATCGCTGAGCGAGTTGAGAACGAGAAGCGCCTCCTGAACTTTGGTAGAACTGAAGATGACAAAGACCGTCTCATGCGGAAGGATGAAGATATGTCGCTTCCACGCTTGGCGGCAGCCCCCGGCCGCTTGTGCATGCAAGCATGCATGCATGCACGAACATCCGAAGTCAGCCACTCAGCCAAACTAGCGAGCGCTCAAGGAAGTCAGCGAGTACGCAGTCGGACTCCAAGTCGAGCACCAAGCAAGCAAGCAGATCCTGTATCCACGCAGGCCACAAATTGGGCCTAAATGAAAGAACTTAAGGCGACTCTGCCCCTTATTTCTCATTAAGCTAATCTAATATTCGCTAACTACGCAGGATTCATCACCAGCGAGACCTCACGAGGGGTTACCAGATGTAACAGTCCAACGGCAGGACGGAGCCGACAAGCAAGCAAGCAAGCTAGCGACGGACAGATCCGTGAACAGATGGACAGACTCACAGAGAATGACGGGGGTACGGTCGTCAAACAACTGCCACCATCATGCGTAGCGAAACGGATAGCTCTGTCTGTTTGGGGGGTGCCGCTTACAATGTTGACAGCTGCATAGCCGATGCAGTTGACAACATTCGAGATGAGGTTTCGCGGTTGACATTCGATTCCTGCCGTTAATCTGACGACCATCCGAAACATATCCAAAATGATTGAACAAACTCCCAGAGCCAGAGCGCACTGCGGAATCGATGTCAGAGCTCAACGTGTAACCAATGGGATTCCCACATTCTCTCCATCAATCGATGAACGAGCTCCCTTGGACGCACGTGGCGAATGCGTCAACGGCCCAATGTGGAAGAGAGACCACGGAACACTAGACGACGCCGCGCCGTCGAGTTTTGCCCTCTGGAGTTGTGGTCGGGTGAATGCTGAGGCAGCAGCGGCAAGATAGCGGAGGGAAGGGGCGAGCGGATGAGACATTTTATTCCGCAATATCTCGACGTGCAAGCCAGCAGTTTCAAGATTCATAGACTGACTTACGGAGCTTCCGAGTTCCTTCCGCGTCGCTGGACTCCGAGTGGGAGTGATTAAATCAAGCCAATCAATGCTGTGGAGTCGCAGTGAGCGATGAGTAAACCGGGAGAATCTCTCCGTTCCTTCTTCGAGGCGTCGACACGATTCCGTTCCCGCTTGGATCGCTCACGTCTCCGACAAATTTGCTGTTGGAGCAATCAATACAGAGTTGGCTCTTTCGATGTGATACCAGCGGATTCGGATTCTCTCTACAGGATCTGATCGTTGCTCCAGATCGAGAACGATCAGCGTCTCAACTGACTGTTTGTGTCGCAGAAAGGTAACGATGAGTGCGGTGGAGTGATTCGCGGAACGAAGAAGGCTTCGCCGCTGACCGCGCCTGCTTCTTGTTCATTTGTCGTCCTCGACCTTTCGTGTTCGGGAGCTCGACACGATTGCCTGTGAAGTCTGCCGATAAAGGATCGAAGATTAATTGGACGATTTATAGCTGTTCGGAGGACAACCGAGAGGGATTGTAGCTGAACCCGGACTTGACTTCCTAACGGAACATGAGGCCAACGTTGAACGCTGTGGGCGACAGCTCTATCACGCGGTTTTGAAATAAAACATTCTAGAGACTCTCTGTGGGGAGACGCAGCTTCTCGGATCAGAGGGAATGGAAGGAATTGTGTTTTAGGCCTGAGGATGATCACTTTCCACACCGATGCCTCGATTCTCACCCAATCGGTTCTCACTTTCCCTTTTCTCTCTCTCTCTCTCCCTCTCTCTCTCCCTTTCTCTCTCTCTCTCTCTCTCTCTATTTTTATCTTGCTCTCGTTTGCCGTAATTCCAAATTCGTGTCCCGTCCGTGGATTATTGAAACTGAAATTGAAGGAACGGCGAAGGAAGTCGGAATTCCAGGTGGAAGAGGATTGTTCCTTATCACAAAAACCATTCCTTCGAGCATTCTCCTGACTGAGAGGAATCCCTGGAATAGATAATAAGTCATCCATGAATGGGTTTCGATCTCTGTTTGAAGGGAATCAGGAGAACTGGTTCCCAGGTGCGCTGAGATAAGTTTGCTTCTCTTGCATCATGCTCTGCTAGTGGAACTGCCGTGATCTCGAAGCAACGCATCGATAACTCATCAATTCGTTCGGACGCTAGTAAATCTGTTCTCTCGTGAGCGAGCCGATCGTTGGAGGTTCCGAAAGTTCAATCGAATACTCGGAAAGCCTGAGGGAACGCGAAAACTTTGTTGGAGAAGAAAAACGCCCCACGCCACGAAGGACAGTTCATCTAACAGAAAAACGTTTCATTTTCCCGCTCTGTGTCGTGGTGTCCTCCACGGCATTATCTTGGAGTGCTGGGATTTCTTTTCGTAGGACGCCGAATAAGCGACCGAGGCGGGAGGACAGCACCGCAGACTTAAATTGCAGGCTTCGTTCGTCGGACGTCCTGACCGATGGCTATCTCTCCCGCGCCCACCAGGCCAACATAAGACCGACGGCTAAAGCCACTGAGCGAACGGATAGATAGACGAACGAACGAACGAACGAACGAACTATCCGACCAACGGGGACTTCGACCAGGACCTTAGCTGCTCGGTAGCTATCCTGACCGTCTGCCTTCCTTCGTGGCTGTCGCCGCCGCCGCCGCCAACATCACCGAAGCCACAACCGCCCCCCATAGAGAGCCGCAGCTATCAGAAAAGGTCCCATACGTAGTGATTCGGCTAGTGCAGCCCGCTGTCGACCTGAAACGGACGAGGGTGTTCCAGTCCTGTGATGGCTGCTTTCTCCTGGGCCTGTTTGTCCTGGTCGCCGCCGCCGTCGTCGTCGTCATCATCGTTGCTGTCGACAGCGCGGGGACGACGAAAACAACCGCAACAGTGGCGACAGGGTTTCTGCACCACAGAGAGGAAAGGGGGCGGGAACGGGAATGACGAGGAAAAAAAGGCTCCGATTGTCACAGAGAAGAGAAACTTTTAAACCTCGTGCTATTCTTGCGGCTCGCCGCCAAACAAACGAAGAGCAGAACGTCAGAGTCAAGGAGACACGAGAGCCAGGCCGGCCGACGTCATCAAAACGCACAACTTCGTGGGATCTGCGCGCACGCGGCGTTCTTTTCCGTTTTTGTGAAATTTGAGCTCCCATAAATAGCTCACTGGCGCCGTTGTTGTTTTTTTTTTGTCAAATGCTGGCGTTGCAGTTGGACGAGCTATTCCTGGCATTCTGCAATCTTGGAACTTCTGTTTTACTCTTCGTGCATCCTTTGAGGCCGATACGCGAACCTTTCAATCCCCTGGTCGGACGAGGATCCACGGATGAGGTCATGTCTCAAATCTCAGAAAGTTGTCGAGTTCCACGGAGCACTTCCGGATTATTGTCACAAGCTGTGAGATTCCTGAAACGTTGTAGGTGAATGAAGTTGAACAAGAGGAGGTGATAGACTGAATGGAAGTGAGCTTCCAAATGTTCCCGAGTCCGCTGTGTTCCCTCCTTCCCATCGAGTGAATTTTTCACGCTCCACAATCGGAGCGAGCAAACTATTCAGTCAAGTCCTGCGCGTGTGCGTTGCATAGTTTGCGATGAGCGCGTTCCTCCTTGTTTGATACTTCCCGTACGTGTCCTGAGACTCACATTTGAGCTGTGCAACCTACACCTCGCCTAGTGGACTGCTCTAACCGCATGTTCCTCCGGCATTCAGATAATGCTCCTCTGCCTCAAGATGTTTAGAGGAAAGAATATCGTTCCAGGGCTTGAATCGCAGCTTAGAACGTCGCAAAGAGAAGAGTTCCGTCGGATTAAAGGTCTGAAGTTCCGGGAGAAATCGAGTATCGCTTTGTATATCGTGCGTAGCCCTGCTTCCTGTCCGGTTGTCTGCTTGCTTGGCCGCGGACGTGTCAAGGACATGATCGTTATTCTACAACTTCAAGACGAGTTGGATCAATTCCCTGAAGAAATGGAACTACAGAGAGAAAGGAACAACCGAGAAGAAGAAGAAGAAGAACAGAGATAGACGGAAACGAAGAAGGGTGAGAAAGTACGACAAGACAGATCACGCCGGATACGTGGTTCGGTTCCCCGCCTCTTCATTCGTCGTCGCTTTCCTCCGACTCTTTGCTGTTATGTTTTTATTCTCGTGACGGACTCTGTTTGTGGGCGAGGGAGTGTTCCAGATCTTTATTGCGAATAAATTCCCAAACGGCTGGCTCTTTTCCCGTGCACGGAAAAGATTTGGCGACCGATTTGGTCCGCGTAGGTAGGTAAACGCAGAGGGATTTAGTCGACCAAAAAAGGGAAAAGACCACCGGCGAGAGCCAACGACGCGATGTCGAGGGGAAGTTGAGTTGCTAGCCGCCACGCTAAGCTGCTCAGCCTTATTGACTGTATCTTTGTCGGCAGTCAGCGGTCGGACGACATGTTTAGAGCCGTCGTAAATGCGTACGATATCGGAAGAATTCCTCGTATTTCGTTCTCATAAACACAAGCTCCCGCATGCTTTCTAGAAGAAGTATTCGTTCCGCCCGCACAAACCCTCGAGTTTACAAAGTTCAGCGAATCGACGTGAAAATGAGCTCAACGAACTTTTCTCCAAAACTTCACGAATCTCTCATCAAGTTTATGACCGAAGATTCGACCGGACTTTTGTGCAAGAACAGAATATTGTTCGGTGTTCAACATTCCTGCGGAAGGATAGTTCCTGCTGGATTCTGAATCTCATGGATGATGATAACTTTAAAACGCGATCTCTAACTAGAAGGTTCGCGATCTCTGACATCATGAATCGAGAATGAAGTCGCTTCTGCACATGATTGTCGCAATCAATTCCTTCCCTTGACAATCGTTTAGGATGCAGCGATCTCGACTCTCTTATTCTGATATGTACTCAGATGAGAGTTCAAATCGTCGGAGCTGGGCGTCAATGATGAGAGAGAGATAATAGTTGAGAACGGAGGTTGCTTGTTCCACTGGTTGGGTTCTACCTCCCAAAGCTAAGCGGATGTCAGCGCGCACATTGGCGAGCAATTTCCGTTTGACGCCAGTTACATCCGGCTCGCTTGGGAACTCTCTTCGGTTGCAGTTGCAACGCCTCGGGCGGCCGTGGTCGACCACAGACTGACTCTTTAGTCTCGGTATCAACAGCAGCCGAAGCCCGAACTCGATGCCGCAAATGACGAAGACAATTTCGCAAACGAAACATTACTGAGCATGTCAGCTAACTCTGCTCATTGTTACACGATGGATGCCTGTTCCACACGTCGGACACCGTTATCCGGACAACTTGACGAGCATTCATCCACAGGGCACGTTGACTTTCCTACGTGCCGTAGCAGGTCCGATTGATTAAGCGGGAGAGCAGGTTGTTACCATCGGAAGCGCCAGGTCTCTCTATGAGGGAAATAAGTGCCTCTCATTCATTTCATTACCTTCGGTCACTAACGCGCCGATAGAGGGGTATTCTTGTGCTCCCGTCAAACATCCGTTTTTGGTTCTGGCTTGGATTACCTATATCCGGAAAAGACCACTGCTTTCTGTTCTCCACTTGAACGTCCCAATCAGAAGAGCTCGAGCCACTTGATTGAAGTTTGTTGTTCATATCAATGTTGCGAAAGAGTGTTATGTAACGAGAGGAAAAAATGCTCGCCTCGCTTTCTGAAACCATGGAGGGTTCGAACAGCTTAGCCTCATTAATAGCTCTCACAGTCTCTGACTTCTAATTACCGGATTGGAAAAAATAACGCGCTGCCAATGGTGCTCGTTCCGACAGAGGTTTTTCCACTTACTCGGTCGCCGTTAGAGACAAAACGTAATGAGCTGGAGACTCCATTTCGAGTCCACGCGTTCACCTTGATCGAGTGTGTCCTGGAGAGCCACCGGATCGCATACATATTGTTTGCAGCTAGCCAATCAGAAGCTGCAGGAGTTGTTCCTCAAGTTTTGATTCGAATCAGATTGTGTTTCAATTCTAGTCCGATGTCGAGCGACAGTGCCGGTATCTTCAATCCTCGACGCGCCCTCACATCAGTGGCACCGAAGGGTTTTCCTTGAGTTCTGGAATTCCTCCCCGACCTCGCAGCGATTCTCTCGGTTTTCTAATGAACAACGGCGGCTGAGATCGTTGTTTGATGAGGGAGTTGATCTTGCGTCCGAACAAACTGCCGATGGCGGGGCGCAGAAAAGTTTGCGGAATCTTCATTGACCGTGGCGTGCCGCCGGTGATAAGACTCTCCTCGCGCTATCGCTTCGCTCGGTATATTGCCTGTACGCGCGTCGGCTTTAGACAGCGGAAGGATGCCGGATAATTGTGCACGTTCATCCTCAAGCTGCATAACCAATCAGCCAGATCAACGCGGTTGCAGCGCTCGTGCCGGCGGCGGCTTCCCCGTCGAAAGTTGAGCAAGCCGTTCTCTGTCAGCAATTCATGCCACCTCGTCCGGGAACGGGCGGCGAGAGAAGTGCGACCTCGAGTAAAAAACACGAACACCGAAGGGGAGTCGTTGAGGGGAGAGGCCACAGCTTCTTCAACAGCGGGAAAAAATTTAAATCTCAGAACTCAGATCAGAGCGGAGACGCCGCGCCGGTCGGTCGGTCGGTCCCGTAACGAGCCGCTGTTCGTTGGAACGCGCTGAAAGAAGCCCAGATGAGTCTGAAACAATGCACCGAAAGCAAACACAGTAACTGGAGCTTCCGGTAACCTCAGTTCCTCGAGCGGATCCCGAGGAATTTCCGCCGAAAAAAACTCTCTCGATGCATTCAACGAAGAAAAGAAACTCCCCCCGAAACTAGGACGAGTCTGAATCCTGTGATTTTCTCCTTTTCATTGAGATCGCGCGGCGCTTTTGAAGAGCGCGATACACTTCCTCTACCGATGCCGTCCGCTGACTCGCGCAACTCCGCATGAGGCCTACTCGGTACGTAGACATGTTCCTTAGTGTCGCCACGCCTCAATCTGGCGACTGGCCAAGTGGCTGATATCGATTGATCGACGTGTTATTCTTCTTTTGCGTCTGCTGCTGTAACAATGGCTATGGTGTCGCATCTTCGTTATCCTTCTTTTTGGATAGTGCCCACATGCACAGAAGCCGGCACGTACACGAACGCGGGACATCCTGCTTATCGACAACGTCCGATTACCATAAAAGACCTCAGACACAGCTTTCAAGCTCTCGCTCGAGAGTACAAAGTATGTTTGCGCAAAAAATCCAGTGTCCCCCAGTCAGACAGTCGGCCTTTTGAATTTCTTTCGGAGCAGCAGAGTTTCACGTGCCAGGATCTTCATCACCACACGAAGATTTCACGAGAGAAACGAGTTTTAGCGTCGAAAGGAGAATCAGGAATTACGAGGATTTCCGGAATCCACAAATTGCGCGAATCCGCCGATCAGCGTTTCGACGACTGCTGCGCGCTCGGATTCAAAGTTGAAAGGGCGCAAAAACTTTTGGGGAGACCGGATGACGCAGATTTCCGGTCGAACGTGACCTGCCAATGATTGTTGACGCACTTCGGTCTACGATCAATAGTGTTGCTGAGAGCTGCGTGCCTGCCCCTCGTTTTGCTCTGCGGGAGACCCATCACGCTCGTTTTCGGAGCAGTTTACGCAAAGAAGTCGCGGCAGTTGGGCTCACGAACAGTTTTCTTTGAACAAAGTTCGAATCCCTGTCGAGTTTAACCAAAAGAAAACCAACTCGCTAGGCATGCTGGTGGTGTGATGCTATCTCAGGGTCAGACAGAAAAGTGACAAAGTTTTTGTTCGCGGCATGAATTTATTGACAGTTTGTTACCACGTCTTCCTCCGTGGCAGGAGGATCGCACAGACTCTATACATTTCACTATTTTGTGGCATCTCGTTTTCGCGTAAAAAGTGGTGATCTTCGTCTATACAAACGCACATTCACACGTCATCGCGCAAATTACCTCTCAACAGTTTTCAAGTTCCGAGGGCAGAGAACAAAATCACTGCCCCGGATGCAGACATTGATTACTTTACTTTTTATAAGTTACCCCAGCAACCTCCCAGAGATCGGCTACCAAGAATTTCGTTCCTTCTGTTTGTTTTCAACGAGTTTCAAGCCCCTGACAGCGGAACTAAATTTGCAATGATTCAGAGTTTTAGAAAGTATGGTCTCCATGTTGTCTACAGACACCATTGGGCCTGATTTTGTTTTCTCTTGACGCGCACCGTGAGGCGATCTAGTCGACATCGCCATTGAATCACGCCATGATTAAATGAGAGAAGGAAGAAAACATAATTTAAGAATATGAGTTGGACTAGATTTGCGTAGTGAGTACTAAACAGCTATACTCATCGATAAAAATATCTGCGTCGTCCCCGACCAATCACTAGGGTTCGTCGTCCGCTGGTATTTGCTCTTTCTCTCTCTTTTCCAATCCAGAGGATTCCACGACGCACAAACGAGCTTTAGACAGATTGCCGAAGAGCACGCCAGTCAGTCGACGAAGTATTCGGCAAAGGAGGCAAAAAAAGACCGCGGAATTCCACCCTCTCGAGGGCCCGCGACAGAATGAACCTGTGAAGGCTCGGTGGCTGATTAACGGACTTATAATGAACTTTTTTTCTTCTGAAGAACCGAATAGAAGGAGGACGAACCGGAGTCAGTTCACGAGCGGCGTCCGAGAGCGAAGGGAAACGCGTCGACCCAGGACGTGCTCGGGAGACACTTTCGATCTCGGCATCCTCCGTTCACTGACAGAGAGAAAACTGTGGGAATTATTCAAAATCGAACATTCATCTGTTTCTTGACTCTGAGAGAGAAGCAGCGACGGAAACCCTCTCTCACTCTCCAGCACTCCAGATCAGTTGCAGTGCATGGATCTCACCTTTACCCTTCGTCGCTATCTGTCATTCCTGCACGCGCCAAGGTCGCGAGAAATCGTCCAGGAGCAGCGTTCGCGAGGTTCCGTCGGGGGTCGTTGTGTCTCGTCGCACACTCTTCCAGCAGGAGTGTTGTTGCTGCTGTTGCTGCTGCTTCTGCCGAATGATCCTGAAGGAGCCCCGAAAGGACCTGCAGGAGAACAGAGCGCAGCGCTCTGGGAAGGAGTATCATTTGTTTGACGCCAGAGAGAATCGACGCCATGTTCCTCTGCGATCGATTCGGGCTCCTCTCAACTCTCATCGAAACATCATTCGAAGTCAATATAAGAAGCCTTCGTTGACGAAGAATTAGCTCTGCGGTAGTGGCGTCCCTGTTGCCACGGAAGAAACAACGACCTCGACGACGTCTATTTATCGTTATCTAAGCCCTGATGAGAGCTATCACAAAATAGATAGATGGTCCCCAAGAATGAGTGACCGGCTTTCCCTTCTCAGCTTGCAATTTCCATCCATCCATCCATCCATCCATTCGTTCGCTTCCCCCTCCCCTCCCCTTCGCTCAACATGTACAAAGTGTATAAACAGTGAATGCACAAGGATGCGACAACGACACCTCTTGCTGCTGCTGCTGCTCGATGTGTGTTGTCGAATGAGTTTTTGTCTGTACAAATAGTTTGTCGTTCGCCCGAGGCGCTATTATAGGAACTTGTAGGCCGGTTCGCGACTCTGTTCCCCTTCGGGTTTCCACGTCCGCGGAGTGCAGACTTCGGGACCGGCCCACCACGCGTGGATGTCGGGATAAACCTTGCGCGGGATGTCGTCGTGCAGCATCGCACACAGTCTACAGAAAAAATACGTGTTAATCATTTCGCCTCTCCGACGACTTCGAAGATAGCTCTCCCAGAGCTTTCGGTCGGCGGAAACTTCCTTGAGGAAGCGTGCCAACTCTTTGGTGGATCGGAAATCGTCGACGTGGATAAACGAGTTCGTGGGCGAGGAGCGCGCGTACTCGCTCTTGCGAGCGCCCATCGCGATCGGAACAATGCTGTGGTTGAGGCCGTTGACGAAGAATTTCTCCGTGATGTAATCTTTGCAGTTTGAGTTTTCGAACGCCAGGTAGAACTTGTAGGTGGTGTCGAGCATTTCGAAACAATTGCGGTTGTAGCGTGGACACTTCTTCTGACTGCACGCACCGAACACGTCGACGTCGATGTAGGCGCTGAGTTTGCGCGCGAACTGCAGCCGCCCGTTGCGTGCGTTGCAGTTTGAAACGAACCAAGCGACGTTCTTGGTTCGTTTTTCGAAATTCGTTTCTTCCTCTAGTGGGGGGTCCTCCGTGACGTCCGGGAACGGGACCCATTTCTCGTAAGGGGCCACGATGTCGCTGTCGTGTCGGTATGTTGCCGTCCAGTTGAACACCGGGCCAAGGTCCCGGAATCCCGGCGTGTGCATGGGGCACTCCAGCAGGTAGAGGATATAAACTTGGTCTGGTCGTCTCTTTCCAGGCGGAGCCAGATATCTGTCGAACGGAGAAATAGAAAAGTGAGGAAAACCTCAATGAATCGTAATCTCGGCGGCGACAGCGGACCTCAACGTCTGGAGAGCCAAACGTCATTAGAGGAGGAATTCGAGAACAAAGGAGCGCATGCCTGTGCAAAACTTGTCGGAATTCCTACGGAAACTGTGTCCGAACATATGGAATTCCGCGCGCGCCGTTTTCGGTTCCGTCAAAGAGCAAGATGCTTTGACCGGCGGAAAATCTCGGTCGCTCGACAGCCTGGTGGTCCGTGCGGCTTGCGCAATACTGACCTGTCTTTGAAAATGAGCGCGTCCGCTTGCTCGTGGTCATTGGTGATCGAGCATCTGTTCACGGGACAGTTGTCTCGGAGAAAAATATCCTGCCCTAGAGGGACGGAGCCCCAGGCGGCTTGTCTCAAGTAGATTTTTTTCAACGGTCCCGATGTATTGAGCGGCATAAACATCAATTGTTCGACGATCCGATCGCTGTCCGGGTCTTCGTGGGGCCACAAGTTCCCTGGAATAAAAACTCTGAGAGTGAGGTTTTTAGGCACCATGGTCCACCATTGCTTCGTGCGCTGCGTTTCCTCTCTAGGTCTGCAAGTCGACTTAGTTCTAGAATTAGCAATTCCAAGCTTCGACCTCCAACAAAGACAACAAGGTTGACCAAGCGTTGGTCAATGTTTGTTCAGCTTTAGTATGGAGCTTGGCGAAGCGTTGACCCTAGACATGGAAAACCAAGAACACAAACCGAGTACATACACACCATGTGCTCTGGAATACGCAAACATCGAAAGTTCGAATTCTATCGAGGATTTCATAGAGACAAGATCGGATGAAAGGGAAAAGAGCGGAAGGTCGCTTCCAACAGATGGTTTTCGCCAAAAGTTCGCTGAGGATATTCGTATTGTGAGAATCCGAGTTCAGATTCGTCCATGGGACTGATATCTGGTCCGGCAGTGTTACGCCACATTAGACAGAACCGACAGTGGATTCGAATGGTCAACGGTCGCAGTGGTTGGCTGCGCACGAACGAGAAAATCGTCCTGTGATGAGAAATCCCTTCACTGTGTCCTGACCGAGGACTCTAGATAGATACCATCTACGCTGCGGAAGTTCTCTCTTCCGCGCGAGCGTGACTGGCCGAGCGTGTTACCATGCAAGTCAGGTTCCTCTGACCGACGACTGACTCTACTTCTCGGCCCAAGTACCCCCACCCCTCCCCCACCGAGCGCGAAACAACGGTGACCGTGTTTGAAGTCATATTTGCAACGTGCTCTCACGCGAGAAACTTTTTGAGATAGCAAGCACATCGGAGATTCCGTGTGAGTGGACGTTTCCTTTATTCTCTCGCAGCCGCAACAGTCACGTGGTCTCTCAACGTGAGCTTTCGCTCGCTCGCTCAAACCAACTGTCTGTGGTCTGAGTAACGCGGTCGCGCCGCATTCCAATTGATTGGAATGAACGCAGTCCGTCGAAAAACTCTCATCGTACTAGCAACTCGGGAAACCGCACGAATCGGGGCGAAGGTGCCTTCGGACTCGTCCGATCGCGACGAAGACATCGACTGTTGTTTCCGTTTCCGAGACACTACTGTCGGCTTTGTATGGGATCGACTCGGAGAGCACTTCATCATCCTAGGGCTCAGGTCCAACGCCGGGCTCCCGATGGTCGACTCGCCGCGTGCATCGCAATCTGTAACGCTCTGAAGTTCACGCACCAGCTGGGCTACTTCGGCGAATTTTTCGCTTCTTATACGACCGGCAGAGGAGAAGGACGAGGAGCAGAAGGAGGAGGAACATTAGTTCCATAAGTCTGAAGACGTCCCTATCGACCTTCAAACACACAGCGCTTTATCTCTACGAAGGCGGGAAAAGAACAGCTAGCAGTGGGAAATAGATGTTCTTCGACATTATTATCGCTTTATTATATTGCCGATATCAAGAGCGGAGCGAGAGCCTGGTCGGCTCACGCTGCACTGGTGTCTACACCCATCGCCACCACCACCACCACCACCATCTCCGAAAGACATTTCACTAACCAGTCGCCCGGAGCGAGTGCGTATCGAAGCTTTTCGTTTTGAGTCGTTCGCTTTCCTTTTCCAGCTCGATTCGATTCGATTGGTGGGAGCGTTTTGTATCTGAAGTGCGGCGTATTTCAACTGTGACCTCTGTGTCCTTCGTTCTCCGACCGGGCGTCTGGCTCGGTTCGGAACGCAGACACCTCAACGATTCTAGGTTCATGATATGAGGTTACGTCGATGATTGGGATGTCTGTCGCGAGCCGTGTCGAGGAAAATTGCAAATCGATCGCGTTTTCGGAATTCGGTTCTCGATCACTGCGCCGAAAACATTCGCCTCGTGTTCTGAACTCTAATGGTCCATTGTTTTGTGTATTTCTGACGTCTGTGGTGATTTATGCGCCGAGAATCAATAACCCGTTCTCGCCGTTTGGGAAATTGACATCTGACGCAGTGCTGGTGGTGGTTGCGTATTCTTCTAAATTAATGTGTATTCGATCCGAAAGCGAAATAATCCATCTGATCGGCACCGAGAGGACTGTGGGAAAACATTTGGAAGCCGAGCGGTTCAACAGTAAAATTTTACAACTGACCAACCAATGGGAGCGGGGAGTCTCGACCGACTCGTGAGCAGGTCGAACGCAGTTTGGGACCCGGCACAGCGTCACAGGAAGTGCAGTCTCCGAGTTCGCGGATGTCCCTTGCATTCACGCCTTTGAAAAGATATTTCAGAGGCATGATGATCAACTCAGCAACTCAACGTGCGGGGAAAGAGAGACTCTTTTCTTCGAGAGTCTGTTCAACGGCTTGCCACTCCCACTGAGCCCTTCTGCGTCAACGAATTCCTGTGAAGCGCTACGAGGTCTCTGTTGTGAGAGACTCGACAACAATTCTTCAACATGAAAAAAAACTGTCGCCTCCGCCGACCCGGAATCAGCTCCTCAAGGTGCTTGGCGGATGGTGGGGAATGTGTTTTCGGCTTCTTGGCGAAACTCTCACTCCATTTATCCACCGTCACACAAACAATCACGGTTCGACAAACGCGGTTCAGGACCAAAGAAACTGTGTCACGTTGTAAACGCGGTCAATGAAGCGAGTCGATAAAACGAAGACACGACATCTAATCGTGGTTGCATGAGGAAGTTTAGCAGCGCTAGCTCCGGCGTCAATGCACTCGCGAGTCCGCACAATACAAACGACTCTGGCGCTCGCATGTATGTGAGTACTTTGAAATCCATGGAGAGTACCCGATCGAAAGGCAAGACCCTTTTGGAAACTCGCGTAGAGCTGCCGAACCTGATAGGGACTGTTTGAGAATGGGTTCGAATATGTTCGAGGCTACTTTCTCTCTCTGACTCGTCCAGATGACCACCCTCTTCCGGCTTCTCGCAAGACGTCTTCCTCGCCTATAGTTCAGAGTTTCGGAACCCATGGAACAGATTCACCCCTCCAGGCACTTGTTGGAGCCCTACGTCAGTCGTCTTTGGCAAACATTCGTTGACACCAGAGGTCAAAGGGTGCGTGATGAGGATCGGAATTGCCGATCCCGTTCGTACCTTCAGCTCGAGACAATGTCGATTCCGGAATTCTGACAGTTGCAGAGTGAGAGCACCGTGACATACGTAGGCTGTGGAAAGCCAAGTTCGCCCCCTGGATTCGCAAACTGAAAGAGCGAGACAAGGGAAGGGAATAACCGAAGAGCACAGAGTGTGAAGTTGTACATTATGCAAAAGACGGCCTTGCCTCTCATTCTGCGACGCTCTCTGACTCGCTCGGCCTCACAAGATTGCGTCGCATCACAGAAGAACTCGTATGTGGAGATCTTTCGAGCTTCTGTTATCATTCGATGTCGCCCAGGATTCGGCAGCCGGGAGTCTCGTGAGTGATTGTTCGACGTCTGCTTTTCGTCCGCGCGTTAGACGAGGCTCTGCACCGATAGGGTTCGTTTCTCTTCTCCACCTTGAACCTTTCCCGATCTCCAAGTTTCGACACCTATCGTGTCTACCCTGCCAGAGAGAACAATGCATGTAATCGATCAGACCCCTGGCCGCTCGTCTCGGTTCTCGCGTGTTTCCCCCCAAAAACAGACGTTCCGCCATAACTCACAAGCAATTACGCTCAAGCGTCTCCCGACGGAGAGGTCACAAGAGTTCCAGATCGCCTACGGGGTTACCTTCCTCGCTCAGAGACGCCCCATAGGATCCCAAAGTTGCGCGCTTCCTGCTCACGTGTTTGCCTCAGTTCTTCTTTTGTTCCGCTGAGATGCCGTCGCTGAGAATTATGGTGGGGATGGCCTCGCTGAAACCTCTCAGTCAGTCCCTCAGCTCGTGGCAAAGCGTCGCGAGGCCGCCCTAATTGATCGATCGATCGATCGAATCGCTCGAAAGATTGAGTTCCGCATCGAGCTCCATCCTTCGCAACATCTGACAGCGAACGAATAGATACAGTTCACATTATTCAGGAGCGTGAGCATTAGCATGCGAATGAGCATCGAGCTAATCCGGCCACGCATCATCAATCACTACGTCGTATCCGAGCAAAAAGTTTATTCGCCTCACCTTCCACGTATATATTGTGTATAGATCGTATCAAAGAAGCGATTTCCGGGTCGACCCGGGTCAACTGATTGCTTCTTCCGGAATCCATTCAGGTTCATGGTGCGCCTTCGAGCGATTTTCATGTCACGATTTCCTCTCGTTCTTGAGAGGAGATGGGGAATCAGGAAAAAAAGACTCGGACCATCGGATCGTCTCCGTGTTTTCGAATGAACAGTTGTTTTTCCGACTCCCTCCCGATTGCATTTGTGGATGGCCTTCAACGGTCTGAATCTGATTCGCGATCTAAAAAAAGTCACTCTGCATCACTTACGCAGATTAGCTTTTCATTTCGTCACAGGGTTGCAAGAGGGCCCTGTTCGCTCCCTCCCTCCCTCTCCCCTCCGCCCCCTAGATTTCAGCAGGAACTTTCAATCACATTCTACTTGTAACTCTGTCCCGTAGGGACTGTTGCTTGCCGGCTCTCCTGCCGGCTTCCTACAAGCTCACTCGTACGGCGACGATCTAGCTTTGTTTCGGAGACAGGCAATTCCTCCGGAATGCCATGAACAATCTCGAGGCGGCAGAAGCAACACGAACGGAACAACAAACAACACATTGCAATCACTGCATCGTCTCCTCTCGTTCCCCCATCCGGAGAGTCCTTTTCATTCCCGCCGCAGCTCCTTTTTCTTTCCAACCGCGTCAATTTCTCTTCCCGTCGCCTCTTTTCGAGAGTGTCGCCCCTCGCTGCACAGCTTTGCTCTCTCACTCCCTGTCTCCAACTCAAAGTGCAACAGCGGCGTAAATTTGTTACTTTTGACAACACTGTCGACGTCAACTGGAATGGGATAGCACAGGAACCCGTGTACAGCGAATTCCGGACGAAAACATCATCATCCGGAACAAATCTCGAGAATTCTGCTCCCTTTCCAGAAGAGGCGAAAGTTCTGCTGGAGAACAGGACAGGAATTGAGACCGTGTTCTCAACGGGCAAAGTGTCTCCGGGACGCAAACTGGAAACCTATCGGTCGCGGCCACGGCGGTAGTCGCTGTTGTTGTGGCAGACGCGGCGGCGAGTTTGTGTAACTCGCTGTTTCCTCGGAAGAGTAACGACATGAACGGAAGTTTGTTTAGGAACGAGAAGGTCTCGGCGAAATCTTTGAAGACGACTCACTGGCTCAGCAAGATCGTAGAGGTCCACAGCATGCTTGGCGAATGTAACGAGATACCTCGAATGGATGCACACACGCCTGCCGACAAGTTGGAAAAGGCTCTGGGGATGTAATATGATTGTGGTCGGTCGACTCTTGTAGGAGGATGGAATGTCAAATGAATAAAAGTGAGCTCCCTTGATTATGTGCAGAGATGAAGGAGATATCACTCTCAAGCATAGTGAGGCATTTCACTCGGGAAGAATAGCAATCGGTCCGATCACTCTTTTCTGGAACTTGGCGGATGAGGGGAAACCTTCCAAAACGCAGTTGCGACATTCAATCAGGCAGAATTCGAACAAAAGAAAGGAATCTCCGTCCCCAAGGTCGGAAGAAATTACGAAACTTCATGAAGAACTCCGGCCACAGAGGAAGAGTGAACCAAAGTTGTTTGTCTTCGTTACGAACATTTTTACCATATTAGATTGAAATGCTCCGGTAACCGCTGGTGTCGCTCCCGTTTTAGCGAGTCGCCAAGACGGCTCAGATGTACTTTCTACTAATATGCAGAGAGACTAAATAGACCTGCCTTCATTAAACGCTCTCTAGCGAGGACACCCTCGTCAGGAGAACGCCGCGCCGCTCTGTCAAATGCTTTGGGAACTGTTCTAAACAACGAACGGGCGAACGAACTGATAGCCCAATGAGCGAACGAGCAGCCGCGCGGAGTCGCGTTGCGATGACTCGAGCAAGTCGTTCTCGGGCAATCTATTAACTTCCTTCTCGTATTTAGCTGAATTAAAGAGACTAAGTGTCTGAAGAAGACGCAAGGATTCATCTACAGAGGTTCACTACACATGTAATGGAAAGCCAGAACAATCAGCTCAGCCAGGTCTTGTGAAGAGACGTTTCCGCCGTTCGATGGAGACGCCGCCGCCGCCGCCATGCGAGCGAGCGAACGACCAGCCAACCAACCAGCGAACCGCTCTCAATGAAGCGAACAACCGCGATACAACGACTGCCAGCAACCCTAACGAATAATGAACTCCCATCCTTCCTGAACACATTGCTTGATAGTTGTTCTCTCGTTCTCCGTCGGGTCAGTCAGTTCTTATCCAGCTTCGTTTTTACCCCGCGGAGGTCCAAATCAATTTTTCACCGAAAACATACTCCAGCGATACACGACTTAACGGAGACTCTCGACTTCGAGAACTTCGAGCCTTGAAGTCGACGATAGACGTGGGAAATGTGTGCCTCTGTGGCCTCCGAGCTGTTTTCATCGTTTCATCTCTTACATTCATTTCGAAAAGTGAGAAACTCGAGAAGGACAGAGCCGATAGCAGTTCCTCCAGGACAGAGACACTCTCGAAATGGATCGCGAGATTTCAAAGTCGATGATTGGAATTCCAGAACAATTTTTTTCCGGAATCCACAGCATCTTCAAGCGGAGGCCAGGAGTGATTCTGTCCACGTGTTTGTAAAATGTTTCATTTCATGATGATCCGAAGGGGTATCCAAGTTCCGCCGTAGTTTGGGAGCGAACGCTGGGTCAGCAGAAGCGCGGAAAGCTTATGCAGTTTATCGTGCGCGAGACGGATCGTGGGAGAAGCGGTTCTTTCGTTCCATCTTCTCGCAAGCTGCTTTAGGTTGTCTCGAGAGCCAGCCTGGTGTGATGGAACGCGATTCCTCCGTACTCGGCGAAGCTTCCATCAATCATCGTTGGCGATCATCAAAAAGGAGAAATCATTTTTCACGCAACCTCAGCCGCAGCTTGAAACAAAGCGTTGAATACCAAGCGTCTCAAAGGATTGACCCGAGAATTCCTCGTGAATGTAGGATGAAATTCTTTGGGATTTTCGAGGACGATCGCAGCACAGATCATTCAAGCAGCGAATTAGTCGCGACAAGGTTCTATCCTTCGGAAGCGCGGCCCGATTAGTGCGAGTTGAGAACAATGGCGCTGAGTCACTCCAACGCGCAATCCACACGCGAGTCTCGTCGGGACGGTATCGAAACCCAAACCGGAATAAATAATTCCTCACCAGATGCTGCTATCGCGTGATGAAGGCAGAGAACACTCGCACTGAAGCGATCAGATGCCGGAAACCCCAACGGCATCCTCAGTGGGCTGAAGGTCATTGGTTAACAACTGTGACGGTTTTCGGTTTGCCACTCTTGAACTTCGAATCGGATTGCTCGCGTCTTCGGCGTCAAAAAAAAATTCACTTCAGCACAAAAATTCACTCCAGATTGTCCCACGAGGTCAGACACGTACTCTTCTAAACATCGTTCGGCAGACTGGAAAATGCAGCCGTCTGCTCATAAATTTCGAATGAATTATTTCCACCAACCTCTCTCGCCCGGCAGGGGACGTTTGACTCCGTTCTGGAAGAACCATGGCCGTTCCGAGTTCTCTTTCGAGGACGGTTGTCTGTTCTGTTCCTTGATTTGATCTCGATCTTCATTGGACTTCGAGAGTCCGGAGCGGAGTTTCGGAATTTGGTTCGACGCGGCTATTTCCTGCGGTTGTTCCGCGGGTCCTTTGGCGTCGAGCGGCACCGGTGGCTCCACCAGGTTCGAGTGGAACGTCGGTACCACGAAGTAGAGGTACGCGCCACAGAACAGTAACGAACTCACCAGAAGCACCCGACGCAACTTTTTGAAAGTCAACATCGTTGCCGGCTTCGCCTGAAACGAAATTCCGTTTAGCGACATCGCACATGACTGCACCAGTGGCTGCCGCCATCGGATACGATCCGTATCTTATTTCTGTTGGGAGTGATGATGCGCGTGGAATTATAGTTTTACGATGTTGTTCTTCTGTTTGTTCGAGGGATTCAAGCTACATATTCTTATCGTGAGGCGTCTCTTGAGCCGCAAGGTTCTCGATCGGCTCGTGGATTCGCGCGGAGGAGATCACTTGATTTTCCACAAAGCTAATTCCTCCTCGATCTCGCGGTGTAAGAACAGTGCCCGTTCAATTTTTGTCGGCTGTTGTGGTCGTGGTTCGTTGGATTCCGGCCCAGACGCTTCGCAGCAGATCAATTTGATTTGAGTTGGAAGTCTCCCTCCCGGCGGGTCTATAATTTATGAGGCCTCGATGACGGAAGAGTAGCTCAGTTGGGAGCACAACCTACAGACTAATGGACTGATAACCGACCGCATGAAAAAGCCTCGAGGAAGCTTCGTTCAACTGAAAAAAGTGAAAAGCGCCTCATACTCTATTGCAACGACATAATACGCGTTCGCGGAGCACAGAGCGGAACTCAAAAAAGCGAATGAAAAACGAAAAGAGTTTATTAGATCCCAGACAGGTCCTGCTTCCACTGGTTTTCGGAGTTCAGCGAGTAGCACAAAAGAGACAGGCCCGTTTTTCCGCTGCCTGACCGGTTACTTGCTCGAGAGTCAAACCGACCGAACGAATGGGTCTGGTTTGGGATCTACAAACAACTCTACTGATCGGAAATTATAATCGATATATCGCGCATTGTGCGAAAACGTTGCGTGACGAGTCTACAGGGCAGCTGTGAGAGAAATGGGAATGGCCGACCTACATCTCGATGGTGTTTATGCCATACAACAAAATGTTTAACCAATGTTTCTCCGTCAGAGTGAACGATTTCGATTCATATTCGGAAAGTATCGTGCTGTACACATTTGGGACTCTTGAAGCTTCCCAGTGTGTGGACACAGCTTTTCTTTTCAGCTGATAGAATGACCGGGAGAAGTTTCCTATTCTATGGACACTCGACCTATGGTAGTTGACATATCAAGATGGAATTGAGATGATTCCCAATCTCGGATTCGAACGATGACGAAGGGAACGTCCGCATTGGCTCAATAGACTACTATTCGACTCTTCTCAATGGAGAGAAACTCAAATGAGGAATCATCATTCCACCCGGCTCGCGTGCCCGGATCTGTTGCGATTCGACAAGGACGCGACCTAAAAGCTCGCTACCGAGCCATCCGCAATCATGGCTTTCTACCCAATAAGGCAACCTCACTACCTGGAAGGTGAACAACGCAAGGACTTTGACTTCAGACATGACAGGCTGCTTCGATTTCGGATTTGGCGATGCCAGTCTTTTCGTTTCGGGAAAACCACGCGGTCCACCTTCTGTATATCGGCAGTGAAGGTGAACCGGTGCCCGTCCAGGACGCTTACCATGTCACGCGTCCGCGTTTGGTCAAGTTGAACAAACACAAACAATTTACGCGTATCGCATATGCCGACACAAAGCGGCGTTCGAAACAAAGGCTCCGTTCACCCAGATAGAACGTTGAGTTCTTTGAAGCTTGAGCCGGATGATGGTCTCAGGCAGCCGATTTACAGTCGAGCATGCATGACAAAAGTTGACAGGGGGCTGCTGAATGTGGATAATCATTGGGTTAAGATATGATTGTAGTCGATTGAAATAAGGGCGCGCAGCCCGGTCGGATTGCGGCAGGAAATCCAAGTTATTCGATGGAACCAGAGCGGGTCTCGCCCGCATTCTCTATGGCCAGGATCGTACGACTTCGTGGAGAATGACGGTCCGATATCATCTAAACTAGCTCGGCGGGAATACTTGTGGACCGAGGGAAAGCAAACATGAAAATCTTGAAGAATCGTGAGAAGAAGACATCGAATCGAAAACAGTTATTCGAAAGAGAAGCACCGTTCTCAACGGCTAGAGACAGCTCTCTTGATTAAAGTCAATTGAACAGCACACCGTCACCACACAACAAATGGAGGGACTGGCCGAGTGACTGACTGACTGCTTGGCTAGCCTGTCTGCGGTCGTCTGTGATGTCGGCTATGCTATTACGTTCCCGAACTGAGTCCGCAAGATCGTTTGTTGACGTTCGCACCGAGGCATCCGATGCAACCCGAAGTGGTTGAATTCCATCTCGCAGAGTTTCATGGTTTCGCTAAGGCGATCAGCAGAACAAGCTCGAGATGTCCTCAAGAAACGAAGCACTTTCTGAAGCACGGAAAAACTTCATCCGACCGAGGGAACACGGGATGAAGGAAGAAAAGCCGGGATTCACAAACTATCGAGAATAAGATCTTTGCTTTCGACTACTGAACTAGTCGACGTCTGATTTTGGAAGAATCCGTGTGCAGTTACTAAGATTGAGAATAACTCCGAAACAGACGGCACTCTCACCCAGAGGATATTCCACTGGACCAAGACGTCACTGCACTTTCAAGTCATCTTTGATCGAGCTTCTTCGAGTTCTCATCGACATTCATCGATCTGCCTGGGATCACAACTTCACACGTAACGGCGCGTAGCATAAATAAACTCACGTAGCACAGCAAGACTCATCGTGGAAAGGGCTCGAATAGGAGAGATCTCCACCATGCGTGACACGCCACGTCAGGATGCTGAGTGCTAATTCGTCTGGGTATGTCACAGCTGGCAAAATCAGTTTTGCGTCAAAAGTAGCGCTTTAGACTTTCCAACGAATGGTTTGAAACGAAGTACTCGAATATCTTGTCCTTCGAAAGTCGACCGTTTACAAACACTGACGATCGTGATGACCGCAGATTGGGGAAGGCGAATTACCGGTATCATGACATCTCTAATCTGTATTCTACGAAAGTTTTCGAAAACAGAAAGGCTACTGAGAGCTTGAACCGAAATCTGTCAAGAAAAGTCCCGAACGGTTTCTAGAATTCGTACCAGATGCGGCATCGGTGCACCGAGATAAAGTACAAACTTCTGTCGGTGTGGCAGCCGTTAATGGAAATATTTGATTTGAATCAGCTGGCGAGCGATGCTTCCGGTATGATTTCCTCGATGGCGGGGCATTTCAATGCTTCGACCGTTGAGCTCAACCAGAACTCAAACGGTGTATTCTTCGGCCACAAACATCATTGACAGCTTTTTATTGAACCGAATCGGGAGTTTCCGGAGCCAACGTGTCAATGGGTCGATATGGGAGAAGCGATCGACATTTTTGTCGCCACAAAAGACTTTGCACAATGAATAAATCCATCAAAAATGCTCCGAGAACGGTTTTGCCATCACGGTTCCGACGACACATAGTTGGCAGGTTCGGTCATGAATCACGAGTGCGGTGAGAACGAGTGAAAAACACCGAAAGCACTTCTTTTCCAGCGCATTGCTGTTGTGGATTAGTTCGGAACAGGTGTAGGATTTGTGGAATCTACCAATCCGAGGACTCTTGTCTCGATTCTCATCCCAATTAGGTACGCGACGCTCTCTGTCTGGACTCACATTGCTGCTCCGATGTGGCACAACTACAGTGACGAACTTCCTACGGAATTTCCGCTCCGAGAACCGGAATGCATTGGTTCGCAGCCATGGACGTTCTATATCAGCTGCGAGGTTTTGACAGGAGTGAGCGTTGTCTGCTCAGGACGACAACACATCCAATGACGAGAGAGGGCAAACGCGAAGGAGGGAAGAGAGGGAGGAAGGAAGGACTACAATCCTCGCGGGGTTTGAATCCTCGGCGCGAGCAGCGGCCCTCCTGGATCCTTCGCGGGCTGAGTGCATGTATTCGAGTGTCGTTGACGCCCAGTGGTTACAAAATCCAACTGATTCTCAGGATGTAGCTTTTTCATTCGAGGCTTTTTCCAACTATCGTATTGTTGCCGCTCGCAGGTTTCCTCGTAAATTAGATTTATGGCTCAAAAATAACGACGCAAGAAGTGGGAGCTACGTTGAAATCCATGTGGTGGGAGGAGGAACGGAACGAAATTCTTGAACCGCCTAGAATCCTGTGTCCCGAAACTGAATTACGGGAATGCCAGCATTGGGATTCTACATGAGACTTTTTTCCTCTCCGTCGGAGCACCTTATTTTTTTCATCATCGCAGCTGGATCTCGGGGTCTCGTTGGCCGGACACTGTTTTCGCTCCACATGCTCCACTTTTACGATTCTGCTTCTCTGAATACGATCTGTCGCTGTGAGCATTTCGGAATTTTTTCAAATAGGCTTCGACCACCACAAACCGTGCTGAGCAATCGCGCTCCGCAGAACTTGAGCTGCTGAGTCACTGTTACGATCAACATTTGACTGACGAGTACAACGTTTCCCGTCGGCCAATCTCGTTTTCAAGAATGTAGTTTCCCTGAGAATAATTATTTTGACTACTTTCCTATGTACACCACGTCGAACATTTCCAGAGAAGCGCGAAGCCACTGAGAGAAGCCACGGTCCACTCCTTGGAATCGCGCTTCGATGAGTATAAAATCCATCCTATACTTCAGAGGGCTTTTTGAGATGTTTTTCGCGATTCTCCTCGTCAGATGTTGATCATCTTCCACTGAATTTGTGCGCGGACTTTCACGTAATTACTGGTCATCGGACATCTGTTCCATTGAATTGAATAACACATGAATGCGTATGCGAGCGTGACAGACTCATGACACGTTTCTGACGAGCTGTTGCTCGTTGTCGGCCACTCACGGCTCATCCGTGCCAGTTCCGCCGGTTCACCCATGTCTGGACTCTCATCTCACATAATGAATATGATTGTATTCCATTCGTGACCCGCAATTCTACCGCGTATCCACCGATCTGAGTTTTGCAGCACAAAAGTGGAGCCGAGTCGTCGGAATCAGCCCCGATCAAGGTACTCTATTGTGGTTACTTTCAGGCGGCACAACGAAGTTACACTCACAAGTCGATCAGTCCTAGCAGGCGATCTTCCATCATCCGCTGCCCAATGGAGCTCAAGTCCACTTTTTTTTAAGGCATCGCCTGTTTCGAGGATGGACTCGGAACACAACTGTTCAATGACCTGAGCGCTGTGTTCCTGTGTTGTTTGCCGCGACGGTTTACATACATTCGCTCCTTTTCACGAATTCTTACGTGCATTTCAGTGAATTTGAATCGCTGTCTCTCTTCGTAACTTAAGCCACGTAAAATTCATTTCGTATCAAGTTCATCCCCTCACGAGCGGGACAGAACGTACATTCGCACCAATTCTTTCTGGCAGATGTTCCGACGATCTGTTCGAGATCTTCGAGAGAGTGAGGCTGTTTCGAGTTTCGATTCAAAACACGTCAGCAGCACAAGGCTTACGCGCGCCAATCGTTTGCCGCTCTGGCTATGGAGCTTGGTGGAGTGCTGGTTCGAAGATGGATTATCTGTCGGTTTCTCTCTAAATATAGATGAGGGCCATGGGATGGTTATTCGGAATCCATGTGAGCCGAAAAATCGAATTCAGTACGTTTCTCAACGAAATACACGGGGATTGCCCCTCGTTCCATTAGGCATGAAGAAAACTTTTAGGGGACGAATATTCTGAGTTGTACACGTTTTTAAAGAGGTCGAGTCGAAGTAACGAATGAAGACTTGACGTTTGAATGGAATTTCGCAATGTCATTCTTTACGATCCGATCCAACTAATGATGTGCTGGGGTCATTTCGAGATGTCTTCTGTATTCCGCTACATCGATCCCGAGTACCTCTGGCTAATGCTGGATCGTTTGGTGGTCGACTCTCGGCTTCGTGTCTCGACCTCGAGCTCATAGATACATATCATGATGAATCGAGTTTTATTGTTTTTGCAGTCTCCCTCGTTCTGCTCCAGCCTTGGAGTCGTCAGTTGGTTATCCACACGATATTTGCGAAAAGCGAATCGAGTTTTCGAAGCAAGAGTGGATTTGGGAACCAATGGCAGTCAGGAAGATTCTGACTGAGGGATATGAGGGGATATAAGTGACCAACATAGTCAAAGAAGCGCGAATCCCGAATTTCGATCGATTACTTATTAACCATTCCTCGTATTCATTAATTTCGATAATCCGCTCGTCTAACCATCTGCGGACACAGAAGTTACTGCTGGTTACAGCTTTGAGGGGAGTGGATACGAACTGTTTGACTCACTTTCGAGTGGCAGTCTCCGACAGTGAATCAATGCACGTGTATGAGCGGACACCGGCTACACATGGCACAGTGTGCACCTGAACTGTGGGCATCCACGCGCAAGGTATGAAATTCGAACCAACATTGAGCTGTTGTTGCAAGATTACCCGCCGTGTGATCGCAAGACCGTGTGACCATAATGGGCGTTCTGGTTCCATTTTCGAACGCTCGATTGGAATCGACTGCAACTCTTGTATCAGGTTCTAGAAATGTCACAAAGAACTGGCCATGAAAACCGTCCCGGTTTCGGTTTGGAGCCAGCCTAATCTTTAAAGCCACCCGTGAACGGTGCAGTTCAGGCATTTCTTACTTATCGTGGAAGTCTCGATTTCTTTTCTACAGAATCGTTGTGCTCTCTTTCGATCGAATTCAAGATTCAGCTCGGGACACCATCCGGGAATTTCGCATCGGAATCGTGATGAGAATCCCGTGAAAAATGGCTGCTATTCAAGAGTTGAACCATGAAAACCATCCCGGTTTCGGTTTGGAGCCAGGCTAATCTTTAAAGCCACCCGTGAACGGTGCAGTTCAGGCATTTCTTACAAATTGTGGAAGTCTCGATTTCTTTTCTACAGAATCGGTGTGCTCTCTTTCAATCGAATTCAAGATTCAGCTCGGACTCTAAGCTTTGAACAGCAGAGTAAATCACCCTTTACACCATCCGGGAGTTTTTCGTCGGAATCGTGACGGGAATCCCGTGAAAAATGGCTGCTATTCAAGAGTTGAACTTGCGCTGAGAAAAAAATCGTAGCTGCGGCCATGCCCATCCTGTCGCGAGGAACATGCTGACGTAGCAGTCTAGTGATGGGTGATTCTTTCTCTACCTCTCGGACTATCGACTGTTTTACGGAACTCTCCGACCTCGGAGATCGATCTGTGAATCGACCCTCTCTCAGTGACCAGTCGTTGACAGAAGGGTTGACAAGTTGATTTCCCTGGCGAAACGGAGGAAATCAACTCGACGATGAGGCATCTGGAGCCAGTCTGTGGCTCCTCGACATCATGCTGGATTTGAGTGAGCGAGCGAGACTCAAACAGACGTAGGCGTCAAAGCAATCGATCTGATTTAGCTGAATCTAACAATTCGTAACGTCTACCACGAGCGCGGCGAGTAGCTCGATATCCCGGAGGAGGAGCCATGGCGTCATCGGATATCACACTTTTCCAAATTAAAAACTAGGTGAGAGTCTGTGGTGAGAGATTCGCATTTCAGCGAAATGTGCACAAGGTCGAAACGAGAACGTTCCTATGATTGCCGAAAAGCGAGCGTTGGTTAGTGACGCTCAAACTCTTTACAGAGAAAAATATCAGAAAATAGATCTCGAAGTTGGATAGCATACATCTGGCATCTCTGGCTCCTGGTTTTCATGCAATCCGATTTTCGATGCGACGTCGAATCGCTCCGGGAACTGATGCGGTCTGTTTCCGAAAACAATCCCTCATCCTGCCCTTTGAGTGAGAATTGCTGTCAAAAATATAGCAAAATTGCTTGTCCCAAGGTCACTCGTCCCCGTTCGCTAACAGCCAGGTTTGATTCCTCTGGGCTGCGTTTTGTCGAGAGTTTCCGTTTTTCCCGGCTCCTCACCGGCTCGCATGGGTTCCGCCTCATCGCTTCAGCTTGAGTTCTATTGAAAACTCGAGATGTTTCCCGATCTGTGCCATAACAGTATTTTGTGAGCGCATCGAAAAGCGGTTCTGTTCTTCTTTTTATATTCCGATTGGTGAGCGTGCTACAGTTGCCACCGCCACGTGTATTTTGATACATGTTGTCGTTTTGACTCAGCAGTGACGTTCGTTATCGGATTCGTCGGCCTGGGGAATCCAAAGAGAGTGACAAACCTGACCTGCTTCACTTTACACCGTGACCTGTTTGATCATTGCAGCCGCTGGCGTCGAATACTGGCACCTCGCCGATCTTTTGACTTCCGTGATCAACTTTATGGTTGAAACTCAAAGAATATTCTCAAGAACTTTCTCTAGATCCTCTCCAGTCCAGCAAATCCCCCCCCCCCCCGGAGTTTCCTCCACGGTAAAGTTTGTTGGTAGGGGCAGCATGCAAGAGTGTGGCAAACGGTGTTTGACACTGGAAACAGTTGAATCGCACACCCTATACACATTTGTAGTTTCTGTAAACAGTCTCTTGTCCACTTGCCGCACCTTGAAATACTCGAAGTTCATCCTCTTACGGCAACACTCTGCCATAGGTCACGGCAAACCGTGTTTTCCTTCTGTTGTGCACACAACACGACCGAATATGGTTATATTGGCTGACCACTGGCGTCACTCTCAGTCATGCGCTTTCATCTCTTCCTATATCGCTGTGTCTCTCTGGCTTCCGGCTTGCGTACCCGCGGTACATTATCCTGCTTCGTGATGAAATTAACCGGAAGAAACAGCGTTTCCTCGAGGAAACTATATTCGCGGATATTACCAAGAGGTTGAGAGATTTTTCTTTTTCCTTCGGTTTCGATTCTGGACGTCTCCGAAACACGAGTTTTGGAGTTTTCTTCCAGACCACCAGTGAATATACCGCGCAGATGTCACAGGTCTTTTCGCGGAAGAAACGAACTCTGCAGCATTCTGGTGAAAATGCTTATCAACCATTATTCTCAACCCATGTCATCTCTAGCGTGCAGTCTCTCCAAAGGATCTTTCTGACTGAATCAAAAACCTCTTATTGGCGCTCAAAAATAGTACAGGATCAGCACTGTAATTCTGGACTCACAAACCCACAGACGTCAACGCCTGACAAACTTCGCAAGGACTCTTCGGAACGTCGGAGATTTTCAGAGAGGCATCTGCGAACGAAAATTGACATCGCTGTAAACGCGTGGATTTTGGAAAATGCATCGGAAAGGTATCTGGATCGTAGAGAAGTGCCTGGACTTCACGGACACTTCCATCGTCCGTGGTCTGAAAAGTTTGTTCCACTTTGGGTGCTATTCGTTTTCCACGGTATTTAGCGAGCCGATTTGTTTATTAATATACTCTGATGATGACAATGACAAAATTGCTCCGCAGCAACCGTTTAAGAGCGGCAAGAGCGGATGCGTTTTGTTGGGACTTAAATGACTCGGCAGTTTGGTGCTTGAATGGAAGCAATTTTGTTTAGGTAACTATCCTCTTCACGGGCAGCGTCGGGGACACCGACAAACTGTCACTGCTCCCATAACAGCGAGAAAGAGAGAGGAAGAGAAAAAAAAAAGAAAGAGTGCAACAACTTGGGGAGAAATTCTGAAATGAAGTTGGATGCCGAAAGAGCATCCGAAAGTATGATTGAGGGCGAGAACAGCTCTCGCTAACCTAACCCTGTCGTTTCTTCCGTGATGGAGTGTTCTTCCCTCCGCTTCTTCCAATCGTCGATCCCCGATCCTGATTCCACTTCAAAGTGATATCACATCGGATTTGGACTCCTCGGAACCTCTAAGTTGATTCTGAAGCTGTCGCCGTCAGCTTGCACATGTGCTGTCAATATTGCACATGTGCGTTTCGAGCTCGCAGCAGCCGAATGACAAAATAGGTCGGCAGATAAATTGTTGACCTGTATCCTACCCCATATGTTTTTATCAGATTTTCAAAAATGGAATTTATGAGATGCAACTCTTCAGACTTCAAACGGGATCAAATCATCAGATCGGCCGAATGCGATTCAGCTGAGCTGAGTCCGAACGCCCTGTCGGCTCGAAGTTCTCGAAATGGCCGAGAAGCGTTCCTCAATGGACGAGATACAGTTGGGGAAGATTCCCTCAATTGTATCGAGAACTCTTTTGCAAATTATTGGGCTAGGTGCTACAGTTCAGCTCAGTTGTCCGATCCAGACTCGGACTCATTGTTCTTCATGGATAGGGATTAAATTCATTCGTCCAAGCTGAATAATTCTCATACAATGGAAACGGTCGAGCTCTACAACGGCAAACAATAGGATCCCAAACTTCGACCTGTTTCGATTATTACTGCAACCTAATAATTGGGTTCAGTCGTGCAGTGCATCGTGATGAGCTCGCCAGGGGGCGTTTTCTCGTCTGTTGTTGGTTGGATCAAATAAAATTCCCGTTCTTTAGATTCAAATCGATCCAAAACGATCCACAATTCGAACATCGGGAAGCTCAAATCTTCAGAGAATGACAAATGGTGCTGATGAGGTTTGATGATGATATTCCGAAAAGGAGATTAAGACTCGACTGAAAGAGTCAAGTTGGATCGAGGGTTTTTCATTTTCGCCCGCCAGCGTCCACCTGAGATGGGTGAGCAACTCAGTCGACTGGTGAGAAGTGCTTCAAATGGGCCTTCCGAATGAATTCATTTAAAGCACTCAAATAATTTGGACGGATGCTCGGGAATCGCGGGAATTTCCCTTCGATTCAATGTGGCCATGACTTCCAGGTTCTCCCGATTCTCTGCTACTGTGTGTCCACATGGGGGGGTGGGTACAACAGAATCTCGAAACAGTGCCAGGTCTTTCAAGATGATGCGCTTGAAGCGGTTTTCGGTCGACGTCGACGACACTCCGTTGCCGATCTGTATCAGGTTCACGGACTCCTACGCTTCGACCAACTCTTTCAACTCTCGGTTGCTCTCTTCGCGTTCAAAACTGCAAAGGGCAGAATTCCAGAAGACATCGGCCGATTGTTCCGCTAAGCCCATCCCGTGGGCCCACTGTCTTCATCGTCCCGCCTGCTCGTCGTGCGATCTGCAGTCACTCGCTGCTCTACCACATGCCCATGATCTGGGGAGTCCTGCCTCGTGAAATGCGAGCCCTCAGATCAGCGAAGAGATTTAGTGCCCAACTTAGGGAACCCTTGTTAGACAATGACCTTGACCCCATTGGTTGAGAGATGTTTTATTTATTTTTTTTTATTTTCATATCTTCAGCGTTATGTACAATCCTATCTATTTTTTCAAGAAAACGAGGACTTAAGCTGTAAATCTACATGCAGATCCCGTGAATAAACCACTCGTTATAACGAAACGAAACCTCGAAAAAAAAAAGGTCTGCGGATCGGCGTTTTTAGAATCTAAACTAGAAGATATTTGATCGGAGTGTGAAATAGCCGGGCCACATACGAATCCCGTTCCAAACTACTCGAAAGCAGCATGTCGGCGAGCATTTCTTCATCATGAGATGAGATTCTACTCCGGAACTGCGCAAAAATTAGCGCGTAGTCATCGATCCTGTTTCTCGAATCTCGAAAGAGAACATCTGGTTGCGTGGCTTCATAACAGGAGTCGGGTATCTCGCTCGGAACGCCGCGTGATTTCGCGGAAACTTGTCTTCGATGTGGATGTGGTATCCGGGGTACTGTCACGACTTTGATTATCGTACTCAAAGTCGTTGAAGTCGTCATGCGGGCGCAATCTCAAATTACGAAGCGGAGGAAATCAATCCGGTTTTCTCCTGCCCATCTGTCGCGATGATCGAGCGATGGAATCTGGCTTCTAGAGAGTGGTCATCACGCTCGCTTTCGAGAACAACAATGATTCGATTTCGTTGACGCGATGATTTAGCTTGCAGTTCCATCGAGATCATTTGGAATTTTCCATTCTCTAACTTTTTGCTATCGTTTCCGTCAGATTCGGCTCCGTTGGTAACAAATCCGAAGCAAGCGGCTGTTTTCGTCTGGTGAAGAAGTTTGAGATTCTCGTGTTTGCTCTTAGAGGAATTCGATATCGTTCGGTCAATGGTCATGCGTGAATCCGTTGTGAGCGGAATATTATCCGAAAGACAACAACCGGAACCTCAGGCTGCTTCTCAATTAGCCTGAACTCGCGCGTACTAAAAACGTCATTCATTCGATACGATATGGGAAGAAACGTAGCTTTACTTTTCGCCTCCTCTGGATTATGAGGAACTGACGAACAAAGATTCGCGCATGCTTCGCTCGTGAGGCGAGAGAACACGTTTGCTCGCTTCTTCATCCGACATGTTCGTCTCGAGGAGCAGAAAACGATTACTGGATCTATGGACCGAAAACCTGCGAAAGGGAGGAACGAAAAAGACGAGTCGTCAGTACCTCTGTTCCGACTATCGATCCCGTCCTCCAAAATGTCTGCGATCTCTTCCTTTGGACTCCCTCAACGAGGTGGCCATGCTCCTCTCATATTCAATCAAGCGGTCAGCGATGGTCGGAACAAGCAACAATGTTCGCAAAGAGAATCGCGACAGCTCCTCCGTTCTCGAACGTCGGCCGGACTTGTTGCAGTCTCAAGATCGTGATCGTGATGGATCGGACCACGATATTCTAGACTCGCGCACCTCTGGGCAGGACGCTTCCTCTCGAAGTTGTAGGCAGCTCTGTGGAGTGAGATGGCTTGAGGAATCTGTCCGGTGGGATGTACGCCGGAATGTCAAGCTTCAGACGGTTTTGGCACACATGTACCTGAAACTTTCCGAATAGCTAATATTTGAGAGGAGAGATGATATTTCTTCCTTCCTTATCTATATTTCTCGGAGTCAAACGGATTGGAGATTTCCATGGAGGCGGAAACGATAAGGAAAAATTGAAACACAGAGGCGGTCTCGAGATTCTCCCGCATACGGTTCCACTGCTTGCAGCATCTCGGAGTCTTGCTCCGATAAGATTATCATTAGGTCATGTTTGCAAACAATCAGTGTGAAATGTTACTGATGTGGGATTCACGCGTGTTTGGCTGTGGAAAACACCCGAAACATGAGTTTTATTAAATGGGCGGATGCGATCGGCTTACGGAATCGGAATGCTCATGCTCTTGCTCTAGCAATAGTTTCCCAGATTGAAGTACAGCGCCGAAGTTCTCACAACTCTTAGTGTGCTTCATATCAGGCGCCTACCAAACTTCGATACTGATCTACCGAGCAGCAGACTGGAAAATCAGAATCACACTGTTTGACAAATCCATGGCGCGAAATCTTGCCACGAAAGCGTCCCAGATGGTATCAGTGCCTGATAACTCCATCGATTCCATCGAGAATTCCATACAACAGTCGAATGAAAAATGCCGAGCGCTAACTGCGAACAGACCCTCGTCATCACAAACCTTCCGAGAGGGTAAAACGCGAGCCGACTGGAAGCCAGTTTGATCATAGCCCTGAACGGATTCTTTGTCTCGAGAGACACGTCTCAATGAATCTCGTACCAGGGACAAACAGAGGCACATACTCAAGTCATTCGTGGAACTCAATAAGCATCCAGAGCAGGGGTGGGCACCCCGCGGCCCGCATGCGGCCCGCTGACCTCAGGGCTCAAGATCGCCGAATTCCTCCTTAAATAGCCCTGTCTCCAGGCTCCAGACTCTTGTGCTCGAGCCCGTGAGTACAGTTAGGCAGCATCCACGCAGCTCTTGGAGAGAAATGAATGACAGTCGAGGACTCACTCCAGTGAATAAAATGTGACTTCGAGCGTTCTGTTCTCGTTCGAGACATTGACATTCTGCGACATTTTCGAAGCGAACAACATTTCTGAGTTTGGACTTCCGTCCGTGCTGTCATCCGTTGGAGACAATTAATCAGGCACCCGTGATCTCTCGAATCTCGAATCGCAAACATTCGTCCTCTGCGGCGGAAATTTTTCTCGCGAGGCCTCAGCTCTTCAATCGAGCGGCGATCAGCCCGAACGGAGCACAGAGTCGTCTCGCGGGCCGCATGCGGCCCGCAGATCTGCCCCCACGCCACCTAGCATCGAGTATTCAATAGATCTCATTGACTATCATATCTGATGGAACTGTGCCTAGCAAGTAACGAAGGGCGCTCGAACTCGTGGAGTTTCACCAAGAGAGACTCCGAACGAGCGAGAGGAGAAGGACTGAAACAAGAGGAACCGATTGTCAACTAGTCGGCATTTATTTGCTATTTCAAAGTTGGCATTGTCGATTTTCCAGAGGTCGCTTTTATGCTTTCTTGTAAAGGTTTCCACGTGAAGCTATCGGGGTCTTGTAGTTGCATGATTGAAACTTTGTCCAGAACGTCCACATTCGACCTCACATAATGTACCAGGGTCCAGAGATAGTGGAAGTCGGTGAAATCTGGATTCTTTTCGAAAATTCCTCTCCACAAAGCGCAAGCTAAGGCCTGGTCATCTTTGTTGAAGCCCTGTTGGATTCGAAATCTTATCTGTGAGAAGATGGGTTCTGCCGACTTGAGTGGTTCACGATCGAGCGATGACATACCTCGTCATAGATGAGCATCATGAGTTTGAAGTGATCTGCGAGTTCAAATATGCCCTCGTGTCTCTTCTTCGCTGCGATGTTCTGTAGAAACAAATAGGTTAAAGGTGACGCGAAATCGGACGAAGTCCACCGGGAAGATATCTCACACGGTCGAAATCAACAACAGACCCCCAATTGCTTCATCCTCATCTCACAGTCCTTCCACATGCTCTCAATCATTGCATTTCGAATGGCTAAGCCACGGCGTTTGTAGCCGTCGTCCATTACTCGCTGAGAACACATCCTGTTGGCAGGGAGATTTTGAAATTATTGGCAAAACATTGAATTCACGAGGGCTTCCATTGATTCGAAAACATGGAATGTGCTATCCTTATCGTCTGTATACTGTTGATCAGGGCTTGCTCATCCAATTTTACCAACCATACGTGTAGCTCCGTGATCACAAACCATGACCAGTAAGTATCCGCCATTTTGAAGTCTGCAAGAATTGAGACAAGATGTTATCGTTAAGTGAGTTAGATCGAACTGCAGCGAAGCTGGAGAGAAGTTTTCAGAGCGGATTGGCGGACATGACATTTCCATCTACGGTTCTTGGTGGACAGGGATTCACCGCAAGTTCTTATCGTACTCACATTCAAACCACAGTGGACGATCAACTTTGTCGACCGAAAGTTCATATAAGTTGTATCCGGCGAAATTTGCTCTCTGCGATGGAAATCGGAGTCGTCAATTTTGAAACAAACCATCCAGGCAGGAGGCTCATTCTATCGATATTTCAGTAATGGAGTCCGCCTCCCAGATGACTCGGCACTGTTCGGAGAGAGGAAGTGTTTTTCACTGCAACCAGATAGAGGTCACGAGTCTTCAAACTTACACCGCTCTCCTTAAATTGCCACTGAAACGACTCTTTGACTCCACCTAGATAGTCACGTGGAGATTTCGAGAACAGTGTGCGAGCGAACATCAATGATGACCGGGCCAACATTTTCCGACGCCGACAACACAAGAACTTCAGGTATACGGGGAATTTGGTCAGCCACCGATCGCGTACATAACCTCGTCGATCTCTCGAAGTTCACGATCGGTTCCCTCTTTTGACTTCTTATAACAGTTCACTCTTCCCTATACCGGCGTAGAAACTTCAGGAGAAACTTTGATTTCTCGCTCGGTGCTTCAGCAGCCTGCGCGAACAACTGGTGCTGAGAGCGAGGTAAACATTGCTGGATCGAACAGTTCGAAATTCGCGGGGTTTTCCCTCTCTCCCAAACTCATGCGCTCGTGAGCCCGGTGGTTGTTTGCAGCTTGTGCGACGTGAAGAAGTAGAAGTGTGTCCCATAACAAATGTATAAAACATTGGTGCTGCTGCTGCTTGGTTTGTTGTATAGCTTCGGCTGGCGTTGGTCATGATGCGCATTCGGGTCGAATGATGGCCCAAACACACTAAGTTTTTGTCCAACGCAACTGGCACCTGATCGTGCGTTTACGATGTACAGGAGCAGCGGAGCTGGACGTTCAGCTCACCCCATATCCCCTCAAGGAAACGTATAGTCGTCAGTGGATCAGCTGTGTGCACTGCCCCTCCAGGTAAAGGCCTATGGCACAGATGCGCCATAGCATCGAAACGCAATCGCCGAATTAGAAATCGTTTTCATTTGGGCTCTGTTTTGGATTGAATATACTTGGACGACGAGACAATCTCTCGAATCGTTGTTGCCAAGGGCGAGGCGTAGTTGAGTGAGCTGACTGCTGTGTCGGTTGCTTGGACTACTGCGAACTACCGGCCGTTGCTGGAATGAGTAGCGAGCGATCAAAACATCGAGCGGATCGAAGCAACTCTGCGACCCAGAAGACAACAGCTCTCGGAGTGGGAATGTGAATAGCGGAAACGAGTGAAGTAGGGGGTTCGGGGATGCTCGATCGGGATTGTTAGGGGCTCGACTCGGCGCCACAACCCTCTCGGCGTACTCACTCACCCGCACGTGCGTCCGCGGGTTCGCGAGAGACCGCCCCGTTGTGTGCAAACCAGTGACCAGTTACTTGGATGTCTCTATTGAAGCCAACTCAGGATGAACGGTCCCAAACCCAAACTTAAAGGTACCCTGTAGTGTTAGTTATCGAGGCACCCTGTAGGCAGTGGGTCTGCCTTCATCTTGTGATCAATCTCCGCGAATCTCGAAATCGTTCCATGGTCCTGGTAGCAGGCAGCTGCCTCTACATTGTGGCCTTTTAGTGAACGGCCGCCGAGGTGCCGTAAGAAAGAGAAGCCATTGATGATTCTTCGTGCTACAGCAGCTGATATTGCGGCCGCTGGTCACCACAGTTTTGATGCCTGTACGATGTGGTTCGATGCGATTCGTTTCATTGAAGGATCTCGCTAGGACCCAATCGATGTTCACCTCGGTCGGTTC